>CM044964.1:10887413-11134913 GCA_024516035.1 Bactericera cockerelli
AATATCTAGTGTGGTTGATTCTCGTGTTCTCTCCACACGAATCCAGTTTCCATTAAAGCTGAAACAAAAACGAGGTTAAGTGGCAGAGAATGCTTAAAGCATTAACTTCGCCCCGGATTACAAAACAATTGTAATTAAAATTAATATTGCTCTTTATTTTTTGTACATACTTCTAAGTTTTTTTTTTATTGTTGCTGATTGTTTTGTAAAAAAATACCCTTAACATGTTTGTATCTTTGTCATTTTTATAAGGGTGACAGTGTTTGTCCTTCATGTTACATGCTTCTGAGGATGACTTTGAGGTGTTATCCTTCAAAGGGTGACAGGAACATATATTATATTGAGAAATTACAGAAATATTTGGATGGATATCAAAGTGTTAAAAATCTTCTTACCACAGAATACCACACTCATGGACACACAAAGAATAATTACTATTTTTAACATTAGTATCATTTTCAAGCTCATGTTAAAAAAAAATCCTGAAAAATCTATATCGCCAACAGAAAAGTATCTTACTTGAACAAATGAGTTCCAATGCTGGGTATGAAGTCATACTTGGTTTTCACGTAACCAGTGTCAAATTTCTCAAAACTAGTTTCCACACTCAGGTGCTGTGTTTTCTTGGCACCACGCACTGTGATCCAATTCAAGAGCCAATAGTAGCTTTTATCCCTGCATGGAATTTCCAGAGTTATCATGTAGTGGCGTCTGAACAATATTGATCCTATTTGTACTCCTGAAATATAGGTTTAAAGTGTTGTTATAATTCTATTATTATAGGTACTCTTAATAAAAAATTGATATAAGTAATTCATTCATATTCAACAGAAATTCAAAACAAACAGTTTAACCAAAATATGACTACCAATTTGATACAGTCTTGGAAATGTTTGAATTTTAAATTTGAACAGTAGAATCCTGCTAACATGAAATTCAAGTGACAGGAGCATCATTTTGAGTTGTCAAGCTTTTTGATATATTAGAATTTCAAATAAGGAGTAAAGTTTGACAAGGGTCAAAGAATTCTTTCCAACTAAAGTGATTCTCAAATTACCAGGATTTCATATAAGTGAGGTTCTACAGTATTAAAAAAATTGACTTAAAGATCATCAATCACTGAGGTTTAAAATATTCAAAATGATGAAATTACAATACAAGCTGACACGTCTGGTTTTGTATCATGGCACTTTCCAATTAGCAACCTCTGAAGTAAAAAAAAAAAATAATTCTTGAGCAAGCATCAAAGCAAGCATTAAATATGCCAGTTCTTGAACCATAATAACTTAAGTTAAGCAACATCCAGTAAGGTTAGGCCTTGATGGGTGAACACTAAAATATAAACACAAACTAATGATGCTGTTTATAAGACCCAAATCAAGAAGAGTGGTTTTAGTGTGGGAATCTGATAAGAACATAGTTTTTCCACAGCTAATGGGTTTTAAACCACCTCAACTCAAATTTTAATAATTGAATGGGTAAGTAGAAGAACCAGGAATGTCAAAAATCAATTTTTTTTTCTTTGTAGAATATGAAGAAATGTACTCTTTTCTATCATCTCTGTGAATATGAAGGAGAAATACCCCTTATAAGTATATTTTTTTTTCGATTTTAAAGTGGGGGAAGCATACTCATTAGCATGATAATATTTGTCTTATTTTTGCTTTCCTGAAAAGTTGATTTTTGACATTCCTGGTTCTTCTACTCACCCATTCAATTATCTAAAAAGAATCTTACCTTTTCTAAGGATAGCGGCACCAGCTCCAAGCCCAAAGAGTCCAAACCCTGCCCCAAAATAGGGATTGGTTGACAAGGACCCTATGAGCTCTGAAAGTGGCATGATTACTTCAAAATTCAATTTTCAAAAAACCAATTAATTTGATATTCATAGTTTAGATGTCAAGATGATGAGCTCATGCTATTATTTGACTATAATCTAGACTAGTTTACAATCAGACTATTTAGATCTTTTAGTAATCTTAACTAAATTACTAAATTACAACAAGTCAATAAGCACTCCTTATCACTAGAAACAGATATCACCTGGCTATCCGTAATAAATTTTTGGTCCAATTTATTTTTGAATTTTTAGCGCCATCATCATTTCATCTTCAATAAAAAATCGATTAATCGAAAACAAAGTATCGATTATACTTTTTGAAAATTCTATTGCATGTTGTGTACTTGGCCCGATTTGTCAGGCGTTTCTTGTCTATCGGTTATAAGCATGGATCTATTATTAATTTCTTACCTTTCCTAATATTAAATTTAATTATTATAAGGTCTTAGGATCGACTCTATACAAATTTAATTCTATCTGCCATACCGGAAAAGTAGCTACTATTTACTTCTTAAAAAAAAAACAAATCTGGCCTGCCTACAATATTTAAGTCCAAAATGTCTGCACATAAATTAAATTGCTAAAATTAGACAAAGGCTCTTGTACATACACACTATTATAATGCACCAGAAGTCGCCTAAGAATTTAAAACGCTTAAGATAAAAAAAAATCTCATAGCAAGAGGAAATTTAAATAAAACACACAGTTTAGGTAACAGCTAAAAAGAAATAAAATTTTACGTTTATTTTATTGTCTTTAAAGGGTAGGGCATGATAAAATAATAAAAATGACAATAAGGTAGGTAATACCTACATAATAAGATAATAGGTATTTTACTCGTAGAAGTATCTTTATTTTACGAAAACACAATTTGAAATCAATAGAAAGTAATGTAGATTGTAGGTGGTATAGGTAAGTACCGCTAAAGACGAAAAGACAGCAATCTAAATATACCTATCAACAATATCAACAAAAAGTTATGAATAAATTTTAGGTACTTTTAATTATTATGTTATTGTTAATTGAAACATTTTAATTGAATGTACTAAAATAGCACAAAAAATCTTGTTTGTTTGTTTTTGGTTTTTTTAAGCAGAAATCTATCAGTGAAGCTTTCTTCGACATAATGTACATAAGGTTAGATATAGCTCCAACTGGGCTAGCAATTTAAAAGCCAAAGTTCCAGTTGCCCAAATTGCCGTTTATAAATTATGAACAAGTTACAAAGATATGCTATTATTTAGAATGGAAATAGAAATTTAAGAATGAAAATAGACTGCACTATGTGGACATGTTTGCGCAAAATGCCTGATCAGTAAAAATAACATGACTGTACTTATTCAAAAACAACCAAAAAGCAACATGGGGTGACAAAGTTCGATTGTCCTTGTTCGGTTAAGGTACCACCTACTCTCTACAGGATGAGATAAGTAAATGGGTAGGTATTGGTAAGTAAATAGGTAGGTATATAATAAAATTATTTTAAAGTCCTCGAAACAAAGAATAAGAAAGGAAAAAAATATAAATTTTAAAATCTCATTTACAATCTTACTTTGTATAACTAGTCCAAAAAAATCCACTCACTAACTCATCTTTTTTACTTTGTTTTACCAATAAGGTATAGAAAGTATTGTTTTTTTAATTAAAATTTCAAAAGCAAGTTTTCATTCATACCTATCTACTTAGGTTAAAAAAAAAATCTGTGCGGTTAAAATAACATAGGTAGGTACTTACAAACAAGGTCATACCTTGTGAATTGTGAAATCATTTTTTTTGTTGTTGTGAAATCATTCTTCCAATATTTTTATTATGTTGGTTGTATAGGTAAGACTTTTGGTCACCCTGGTAGCATATCGCAAATTTGACTCCCGCTAACGGTAATTAGGTATATACTTACATATACCGGACAGAAATAATATTAGTTTTAGGGGAGATGATAAATAGAATAAATAAAGATCTCTTACAATAAATTACAAATATAATATATGATTTGGTAATGATTTTGAAATAGGTACCTAGAATGTGTTGTCTTCATCACAAGATTTTCGTCTCAATCACCGAAGACCGAAACCCGCCTTTCTAAAATCTACCGTGCTTCTGACTTGAACCACCGACCTTCAGGTTACAAGTGCGCCTGGAAGATTAAGCTACCGTGGTTAGGAACGGCCTTTTTAGATAATTTTTACAATAGATCAATAAAACTTCGGAAAATAAAATATTCACAAAATAACAGGAGTACCTGCAATAGACAAAATGATTTCTAAACTAGAGGATTGGAAATTTGGAATGTAATGAAGCTAGGATAATGCCACCTAAAGTTATGAAAATAATTGGTATGTTGCCGCTTAATTGTTAAGCAAAAATAATTATCTAGGTATTCTTTTATTAATGTTTGAAAACGAAAATCAAACAAGGACATGTTATATTATCTAACCAAGTTTCTATAAATTAATTCTATTTATTTTTATTTTTACACTGGATATTTTAGATAGGTACCTTACAGAATTTATAGCCTACCTAGAACGTAACTTATAGAGACGTTAGTCGCCTAGTATTTACAAATCGGTGTCTGCTTTTCTGTTACTAGAACTTGAGATTATAATATTACTATTTGTGTTAATCATCAAATCATTTATAAACTTGGATTTTTTTTGTACTAATTTTTTCCCCATGTTCAAGATGCGAACCACCGATCTTCATCTTCAGATTACGAGTTCTCTGCCTTAATGAACTCGGGCCCAAGTTTATAAACAGGCATGTGTATTGTGTATTATGTATACCTTTGTATAACGTCCTCTTTATGTAATTATGATAATCGCGTTTCGGCTAGGCCTGCGGCGTGGTGCAAATTTGAATTTTTACAATTTTCCTGGAATTACGAGTAGGTACGTACATTTCACTTAGGGTCATTTCCTATCCATTCTTTGCTATCTCTTATCCTTTGGTATAAAAAATTCGGACACACAAACAAAGATACAAATCCGTCCATATTTTTCTTTTATATAATTATTTTTTGTTGTTGTTGAGATAATTACATAATTATTGAGTAATGACGCGTAATGTAATACATAGGAATGAGCTATTTCTACCAGCCTGGCGTGTTTTTAATTTTCAGCATCTAGGCACCTACACTACTTGGATACATAGTTCAGAATGTTGCAGACTTTTAATAATAAATTAACATTAACTAGGCAATAATGAAAATGAGTTCTATAGAGTAGGTATAGAGTATTGGGAAGAAGATAATATTTACAAACAAAAAGTTACGTGGATAGAAATAAGAAAATATTTTGGTAATCAATAACCCTAAAGTTTGTAGACATAGTGAGGAAAGTAGGTACAGGTAGGTCACTTGTAATAACAACCAGTGGTTCTGTGAACTGTAGGCCTCCCTCGGATTATTAATAAATACAAAATTAAGCAAGACCATTGAATACCGTATTCGTTGAGATTCAAAATAAAGCGAACCACTTTTGGGCACAACAGGGGCGGCGTGCCCGGATCAGTTTTCCCCCTCTGCCCTCCCCCCTAGATCCTTCCCTGGCAAAACCTGATGGATTTTCTTGCCAAAACCCTGGCAAAAAAGGCAAAACCCAGTTAAAAAATAGTCAGAATCTGATAGTAATTCCAGTAAATCCTTATAAACACAGACCTTCATCGCGAATGTTTTAGTGTTTTACGATCTGATGATCTCAATAAGCTGTTAATAAATATGTCTCTTAAGGAAAAATTTCCTACTGCCTAAAGGCTCTTAAGTGACCTGTATCCTGCACCTACCTTCATAAGACAAAAGTTAAATAAAATGAATAGTGATAGAAGATTAATTTAAAGACTTTTACAGTTTGCGTTAACTCATTAAAATAGTAGGTAACAATAAATTTTTAAATGATCAACACTCAATTAGATATTAATAATAGACTTACTAGATAATTGTAATGTAGTTAATTTTACAAATCAAAATAACGAAACTAAACAGAAAAATCTCACAACGTTCAAAATATAAAACATCTATTTTTCCAAATCATGCGTTCACTTTGAAAAGCCAAACAAAACGAAAAAAAAGAAAAGAAAACGGAAACAAAAACAATGTAATACAATATTACATTTTGAATTTACAGTCAATCATGGATAAAAGAGAAACATGGATAAAAGAGATCGATTTCCAGGTCAAATTTACCTCTTTAAAAGAGAAGATAACCTCTTTATAAGAGAAACCTTTATATAAGAGAACAATTTCCAGGTTAAAATTACCTCTTTATAAGCAAAAATAAACTTTTTATTATGAGAGAAACCTGGATATAAGAGATCGATTTCCAGGTCAAATTTACCTCTTTAAAAGAGAAGATAACCTCTTTATAAGGGAAACCTTTATATATATAAGAGAACAATTTCCAGGTTAAAATTACCTCTTTATAAGCGAAAATAAACTTTTTATTATAAGAGAAGCCTCGATATATAGAGGAAAAAAATTCGGTCCCTTTTGAGTTCTCTTATATCCAGTTTCGATTGTATCAGTTAACGGACGAACCCAGCAAAAATTAATTTATTAAACCGATACATAGATAAATGAACAGGATTAAGTTATATCAGAATGTCTCTAATTGAAAATATCTAAACATACTTAGGATAACATCTTATTTATTCTCATAGCTCAGAGTGTTTCAACATGAACAATATAAAATAAGACCCTGAAATTATACATAAATAAAGCAGTATACAATTGAACCTGTACGGAGGAAATGTGGCATCCGTAATGAGCACACTGAATAAAGAAGACGTTTTTAATGAAATATATTATATCATTTGAATTGTATCTCCACCTGTACGGTGCTAGACTCAGCATTATGGTCTTTCTCCACAGGTTTGGATGGGCCCTCGATTCTTCCTTCTTTGTGTGTCTGTCCATCGGCCCTGGGTCCCGGAAATTTTGCCCCCGGTTGCCCCACCCTGTGAACGGGCCTGTCTTCATTTGCTTTATCTTTTTTTTTCAATTCTAAGCTTGTACCTACATTTCATTATCCATCAAGTAGGTATAAGCAAGTAAATTTCACTATCCATCAAAGTATAGATAGTAATTATGGTTGTACTCGTACATTCCATTATCCATCCAAGTAAAACCTAGTACATTTCATTATCCGTCAGAGCAAAAGTTGATACATTTCATTATCCATCGGAGTAAAAGCTAGTACATTCCTTATCCATCCAAGTAAAAGCTAGTACATTTCATTATCCGTCAGAGTAAAAGTTGATACCATTCATTATCCATCAGAGTAAAAGCTAGTACATTTCATTATCCATCCAAGTAAAAGTTGATACATTTCACTATCCATCAAAGTAACAGCAAGTAGGTACATTTCATTACCCATCAGAGTAAAAGCTAGTACATTCCATTATCCATCTAAGTAAAAGCTAGTACTTCCATTATCCATCCAACTAAAAGCAAGTACATTTCATTATTCATCCAAGTAAAAGCAAGTACGTTTCATTATCCATCCAAGTAAAAGTTGATACATTTCATTATCCATCAAGGTAAAAGCAAGTAGGTACATTTTATTATCCATCAGAGTAAAAGCTAGTACATTCTATTGTCCATCCAAGTAAAAGCAAGTACATTTCATAAGCCATCAGAGTAAAAGCTAGTACATTTCATTATCCAACATAGTAAAAGCTAGTACATTTCATTATTCATCCAAGGAAAAGCTAGTACATTTCATTATTCATATTAGAAGCAAGTAAATTTCAATCAACTTATTTGACAATAATAACTAATAATAGACATCGTTCACGTACCTACAAATTTATTAATGTACATTGTACATGATCAATAATGTTTATAGGGTACAATTTCTGAATATTTCCTGGTACATACCAGTACATAGGTAGAAATCAGTACATACGGTACATTGATAGTACATACCAGTACATACGGTAGAAATCAGTACATACTAGTACATACGGTACATTTCTAGTACCTACCAGTACAATCTAGTACCTTTCTAGTAGAAGCTAGGACACTCCGGCGGATTCATGGGGCCAAACACATTGAGCTCGTACAATGAGCCGAATATCAGAAACACGAAGTACCAGAGCATCAGGATTGCGCCGTATTTTCGGTCCAGTTTCCAGCCGTTCATGTGAGTGGCGCCGATGAGAAAGATGACGGTCGAGAAGAGAGAGAGGGTGGAGTAGGTGAGTCCTGTGTGCAGGGGGACAGGAAGAAAATTAAAAATTTATGCTCTTGAAAATGGAAAAAAAAAATTAATAAAAAAAAAAAATAAAAAAATAATAATAATTAATAGATAATGAAATCAAGGATTTTCAGACTTAAATCGAAATTAATAGACAAATTCTAAATCATTAGTCATTGCTAAGCGTCGGTTTTCCCTATCTTACACAGTACGCAATCTGTGACTTAGCACTACAGAGGTATTACCAAAACGTCTATTCCGCCCTTAGAGAGAGATGGATTCACTTTTTCTGAATCAATACTGAGCATAAGAAAGAAAATCTGGACGTGGAAAACTTAAGGCCAAATTATAAAACAGGATCAAAGTTTAAGATAAGCCAGACTGTCCCTCAACTCGGGTTATATATTATGTACAGTCATAGTGAGCAGTGATTGGTTGAAACTCCGACTTGAGGGCGTGTCTGGCTTATCTTATCTTTAATCGAACGAAGTAGAAACGAAAGTTACCTCATCTGAAAACAGTTTAAATAAACCTTATTACCACCACTGAAAATAGTGTTAACAAACCTTACTTCCACTGAAAACAGTATAAAAGACCTTTACCTCCACGGAAAAAAGTGTAAAGAAATCTTACCACCACTGAAAGCAGTGTAAACAAACCTTACCACCACTGAAAATAGTGTTAACAAACCTTACTTCCACTGAAAACAGTATAAAATACCCTTACCTCCACTGAAAACAGTGTAAACGACCCTTTCCTCCATTAAAACAGTATAAACGACCCTTACACCTTACCGTTAGTAAAAACAGTGTGAACGACCCTTACTTCCACTGTGAAAATAGTGTGAACTACAATTTCCTCCACTAAAAATAGTGTGAACGACCCTTACTTCTGCTGTGAAAATAGTGTAAACGACCCTTACCTTTACTGTAAACATTGACATGGCTGCCTGGCTTGATGATGGCTGTTTGTAGGAACCAGGGCAGTCCTAGACACACCAGGATGTCAAACACGTTGCTACCCACGGCATTCGACACTGCCATATCTCCGTACCCTGGAGGGAGAAAAGAAATAAAGACCATTTAATTCAATAAGTAGCTTGGAAATTATACATTAGGGCTGGTTTTGTATCGAAACATTGCAAAGCGGTTCGCTACGTTTTAGCGTAGCGGACTCTCCATACTCCTCTCTTTCGTTGGAATCAACTGAGATATGTATGTATATTGTATAATTATGTATATGTACATTTGTACAATCAAAATAGCCAGTAGAAAAAAAAATACATAATACCTACTTGCATTACAATACTAATTCTAATTTTACATTTTACTAACCAGATAAAATCAAATCCTAGGTATATTAGTATACAAAAAAATAAATCATTTTAAAATTTCACTTCATCAAAATTCAAAAGTAATCATTTGAAAATAGAAAACTGACATTCCGTAACGACAAAACGGAGGATGGAATACAAAATGGCCGCAAGGATTCCTCAGCAAGTCAGCAGTGACAAAAATGGTGTTCTTCTCTCCGGCTTCAGTCTGCAAGGATTGCTGCGTCATAGCCAGGACAAACTCAGAAGCCGTCCAGTTACCGCGGACTTCCAACCCGAAGGTCACAGGTTTGACTAAATTCTTGTATTAGATTTTTTTCTGAAATATGAGTGTTTCACACAGCTCACAGCTTTTTTTATTTTGTAGCCATGAAACAGCAGCTACTGTAGACACTTGTGGTCTGTGCTGTATCTTGCCCATCCCGTAGTATGCCTCCCCTCTGATGGGCGAGAAGTGACACAATACTTCCCATTTAGGTGCTGGGTCAACACAAGCGCACCAGAAGGTGTGCCTTACAAACAACTGTGACAAAATTATTCCAATTTTTGTCGGCTCTGAGTGAGGTTCGAACTCAGGACCTTCCACATGGCAAGTAAGAATCATACCACAGAGCTAGTTACACGTTTGTTGCGTTTCATAAGAGAAGTTACCTATTAATATTATCATACAAATTCGATCAAGTTTTATTTAGATAGGTAATTCATATACTCATACATTATACATACAAGGAATATCAAACTCGTCGGGAGGCGAGTGCTCGTCAAGTAGCGCCAGCCAACCGGTCTACATATATTAACACGAAACATAATAATACAGTTTTCTCCCCGAAGGGACCCGAAAACTGATATTTTGGGTCAAGCAAAGCTCGACCCACCTTGAGAAGTACCCCCCCTTCCCCTACCGTTTCGGACTTAATTTTCCTCGTACGTCATCATTATAGAGCCATTTTACCTTGTGAGAACTTCCAAATTCGAACTTCCCATGAGAACCTTTTGAAATTTCCCATGATAAGACAGGTAGTTCGGTTAGGTTAGGCCCGAGCTGGGGGTCCTTGCTTCAGTGAATTAAAATGCGGAGCTGGCAAGCATTTAAGTGGGTGGGTCGAGCTTTGCTTGACCCAAAATATCAGTTTTCGGGTCCCTTCGGGGAGAAAACTGTATTATTTTAGGTCAGAGCTGCAGCTCGACCCACCTTGAGATGTGTTTGTTATCTGCCAGCTCGTGGCCGGGAATACACTGTGATATAGTCGGAAGAGATTTTTTAAATCAGGTTCCAGAACACAACGGAAAATAAAACAGACAAGTTGCAGAGGTATTGGTGCAAAACAGAGGCTATAGAAAATATTGTAAATTTCATTTACGAGAGTAAAATGAATATTTAGCATTATTAAGAATAACATTCTACAGCGAGAGGGTACAAATTACAAGTAGGAATGTATGTACCGTGGGATAGGAGACCAGACCAATAATATCAAATAAATACTTAGATACATGAACTTGCACAATATTTGATGCACATGGAAGATAATGAACAACATTATTGACATTGCTCACAAGGAACAAGAAGTTACCCACCGCCTGTATAAATTACAGGGTAGGATTAAAGCTTAGAGGGGGTCCTCAGTCCCCAGAGGAGTCTTTTGAAACTCGATTTTGCGACAGTAATGCCTCATAAAAGTTGACGTGGATCGCCAATTTGCCCAAGGGGGATATTTGTCCTTGACAAGTCAAAGTTGACAGAAGAACGTAGGCTCCCGGAGGAAGCAATGATTCCTGCCTCCTTCAGAGCTGTCGTGCTCCAATTGGCAATCACTGCATTAGAAGCTGCCTAGACTTTGACCCTTGAAGATATGGGCAGGTCTGGAATAACCAGTGAACTGCAACTTTGATTTTTTTTTTTTTTTTTTCATATCTTAAAGGTTATAAACCCACGAACGAAGGGGGGACAAGTATCCTTGTAGTGCGGCTTCTCTGAGGTCGTGGGCGAGGATGAGAAGAAGAAGAGTGTGATTTTACAGCTTCAAGTAAGGCCTTGGGCTCAAACAATTAGTCTTCCGAAGGAGGAATATCCTTCAGAATCCGACGCGGGACCTAAATCGCTGGTACAAACAGGCTTCTCCGACTGGCAATCGTTTGGGATCTCTTTCCGCTAACGTACTGAAGAAGACCCTCGGAAGCAGAATCCTCCGAGGGCAGTTCTTTTATCCGGTCGTTCTTTGACGACTTCACAGAAGGATGTACAGCAACGATCTTGTTCGTGACGTCTGCGAGTGCAGGGCGTTGGAGAATTAGGCAGTGGGATAATATCCCAAAAGCTCCGTTCATATTAGCTAGGAGATCCGCTCATGCACTTGGCTGGGCCTTCAGTTCCTAATTCGGCTGCAGACGAGCGAAGATACCATGTATCTAATGCTGTTCCAACTTGTAGAATTGAGATTCTGATATTTGCGGCCATTTATTTCGGCTTCAGGAGATGGAAGAGGAACATCCGGCTCACGTTCTTTTACGCAGGGGGTAACATCGAACGGAAGGTCTGGAGTCGCTATAACTTCCTCGTGCTCACCCTACAGGGGAGGGGCTTCCGGAAGATAATAGTCACCCTCAGAATCCTAGGCTTCCGAAGGGTCAGACGCCGACAACTCATCGTTCTGGACGATCAGTTGAACATGAGTCGGCTGGAGCCTGGTGAAGAGAAAATTCATGGCTTGGAAGTCCTTTTGTACTTGGAAGCGTTTGTCAAGAGTTTTTTTTTTTTTTTTGTGTCCCAGAATCTTCCGGAGACTTTGTTGACAGGGACGATTTTCTGGAGACTGGTATGGAAACATTTCCAACCAGGATTCTGTCCGCTGCTTCACGAGAAATGAGCTCCGATTTTAGAGGAGCTACAGCCTGAGTCATGATATCGTATGACTGCGATGATCCACGGATCGCTTTTCCATATCCCTGTAGTGGTATTCCTTCAAGACTGACGCACTTGGATCAGAAGTCCGAGCTATATCTAGCGTGGGGAGGGCGAATCGAAGCTTGTTAAGGACTGTTGCATCCACTTCAAAGCCTAAGTCGATCGATTTGATCAGCGTCCAATCTCACCAGCCATCAGGTAGAAACTTTTTTTTTTTTTTTTTTACACATCCTTCAGTCGAGACAGGACGTCATTGTCAGATGGCAGGTCACAGAGAGCCCCCAAAGACTATCGAGCATTGGTAGTCAAGTGGGGATAATGCGCTAGTCTGGTAATCCAGGTGGCGTATGGATCCGTTGGTTCGAATCCCGCCCAGTGCATGAATTTTTTCCTCATTAATTTGAGTTTGTGAGCACATAATGATAAGACTCCGAGGGTTAGGTGGTAGAAGATGCTTTGAGCATTAACCTCGCCTGGTGGATAACTTCCACTTAAGAGAATTATTATAAAGATGTTGCCGTAGACATCTTACAAGAATACTAGGCAAACAGTGAGTATTGGCTGTATTTTGACTCTTGAACGGCTTAAATTATTGAACAACGATGCAATATCCGAAGCAAGGCTCGACCAGAAAGGAGAAGGGGATCAGGGAGACGCGCCCAAAGCGAAAGGCATACGAAGAACCACCTCACGCCTGAAATCCTGAGCAACGGCTCGACTGGTTCCAAAGATATGGGTACCAGGAGACAGCCGAGGGGTCTATAGAGACACACCTAAGCCAAGGAGGGAAAGGGTCCAGCCCACAGATCAAATATTTTAGCAACGGCTCGAATGATACCAGGGGTCTAAACACCAAGAGACGGGTAAGGGGTCTAAGGAGACGCACCCAAACCAAGTAAGGACCGAGTCCAGCCCAGGGCTCAAAATTTTGAGCAACGACTCGACTGTTACCAATGGCCTAGGCACCAGGAGACAGGCAAGGGGTCTAAGGAAGCACCCAAGCCAAGGAGGTACGGAGTCCAAATTTTGAGCAACTGCGCAACTTCTACCGATGGCATAGGTACAAGGAGACAGGCAAGGGGTCTGAGAGACGCACCCGCCAAGAGGGAGGACAAGGTCAACTCCACGGCTCAAATCTTGAGCAATGGCTCGACTGGTACCAAAAGCATAGGTACCAGGAGACAGGCTGAGGGTCTGAGAGACGCACCCGCCAAGAGGGAGGACAAGGTCAACTCCACGGCTCAAATCTTGAGCAATGGCTCGACTGGTACCAAAAGCATAGGTACCAGGAGACAGGCCGAGGGTCTGAGAGACGCACCCACCAAGAGGGAGGACAAGGTCAACTCCACGGCTCAAATCTTGAGCAATTGCTCGATTGGTACCAAAAGCATAGGTACCAGGAGACAGGCTGAGGGTCTGAGAGACGCACCCGCCAAGAGGGAGGACAAGGTCAATTCCACGGCTCAAATCTTGAGCAATGGCTCGACTGGTACCAAAAGCATAGGTACCAGGAGACAGGCCGGGGGTCTGGGGAGACGCACCCGCCAAAGACGGAGGACAAAGTCAACTCCAAGGCTCAAAATCTTGAGTAACGGCTCGACTTGTACCGAGGCACAAGGAAATCAAAACTCATGAGCCCAAAATGAAAAATAAGGAAAAGAACTTCTGTAGCGCTGGAATATAACACACGGCGCGAAGACAGACTGGAACTTATCAAAATGCCACTTGAAAATATATGGACACGGCTCGGAAACGGGCCGTGAATTGATTAACTTTCACCATATAAAGACAAAATAGATTGCACAATAAATTGTTGTTACTAGGTCAAAAATCAAAAGAGATCAATCGCATGCGAAAGCCACACAGAGACCGCAAGAAAAAAGTTCAAAGGCCGTCAGGCGCAATGAATTAAACTGAGTTGCTCACCGGTCAACTGCACAAGGCAGAAGATGGAGACTCTCCCTGGTGAAGCATTTAGGCAATCGCATGCGAAAGCCACTCAGAGACCACAAGAAAGTTCAAAGGCCCGTCAGGCGCACTGAATTAAACTGAGCTGCTCACCGGTCAACTGCACAAAGCAGAAGATGGAGACTCTCCCCGGTGAAGCATTTAGGCAATCGCATGCGAAAGCCACTCAGAGACCACAAGAAAGTTCAAAGGCCCGTCAGGCGCAATGAATTAACCTGAGCTGCTCACCGGTCAACTGCACAAAGCAGAAGATGGAGACTCTCCCCGGTGAAGCATTTAAGCAATCGCATGCGAAAGCCACTCAGAGACCACAGGAAAGTTCAAAGGCCCGTCAGGCGCAATGAATTAAACTGAGCTGCTCACCGGTCAACTGCACAAAGCAGAAGATGGAGACTCTCCCCGGTGAAGCATTTAGGCAATCGCATGCGAAAGCCACTCAGAGACCACAGGAAAGTTCAAAGGCCCGTCAGGCGCACTGAATTAAACTGAGCTGCTCACCGGTCAACTGCACAAAGCAGAAGATGGAGACTCTCCCCGGTGAAGCATTTAGGCAATCGCATGCGAAAGCCACTCAGAGACCACAAGAAAGTTCAAAGGCCCGTCAGGCGCAATGAATTAACCTGAGCTGCTCACCGGTCAACTGCACAAAGCAGAAGATGGAGACTCTCCCCGGTGAAGCATTTAAGCAATCGCATGCGAAAGCCACTCAGAGACCACAGGAAAGTTCAAAGGCCCGTCAGGCGCAATGAATTAAACTGAGCTGCTCACCGGTCAACTGCACAAAGCAGAAGATGGAGACTCTCCCCGGTGAAGCATTTAGGCAATCGCATGCGAAAGCCACTCAGAGACCACAGGAAAGTTCAAAGGCCCGTCAGGCGCAATGAATTAAACTGAGCTGCTCACCGGTCAACTGCACCAAGCAGAAGATGGAGACTCTCCCCGGTGAAGCATTTAGGCAATCGCATGCGAAAGCCACTCAGAGACCACAAGAAAGTTCAAAGGCCCGTCAGGCGCAATGAATTAAACTGAGCTGCTCACCGGTCAACTGCACAAAGCAGAAGATGGAGACTCTCCCCGGTGAAGCATTTAGGCAATCGCATGCGAAAGCCACTCGGAGACAACAAGAAAGTTCAAAGGCCCGTCAGGCGCAATGAATTAAACTGAGCTGCTCACCGGTCAACTGCACAAAGCAGAAAATGGAGACTTTCCCCGGTGAAGCATTTAGGCAATCGCATGCAAAAGCTACTCAGAGGCCGTAAGAGAATGTTCAAAGGCCCGTCAGGCGCAATGAATTAAACACAGCTGCCACCGGTCAACTGCACAAGGCAGAAGATGCAGACTCTCCTCGGTGAAGCATTTAGGCAGTCGCTTGCGAAAGCCACTCACAGGCCGTAAGAGAAAGTTCAAAGGCCCGTCAGGCGCAATGAATTAAACTGAGCTGCCCACCGGTCAACTGCACAAGGCAGAAGATGGAGACTCTCCCCGGTGAAGCATTTAGGCAATCGCATGCGAAAGCCACTCAGAGGCCGTGAGAGAAAGTTCAAAGGCCCGTCAGGCGCAATGAATTAAACTGAGCTGCCCACCGGTCAACTGCACAAGGCAGAAGATGGAGACTCTCCCCGGTGAAGCATTTAGGCAATCGCATGCGAAAGCCACTCAGAGGCCGTGAGAGAAAGTTCAAAGGCCCGTCAGGCGCAATGAATTAAACTGAGCTGCCCACCGGTCAACTGCACAAGGCAGAAGATGGAGACTCTCCCCGGTGAAGCATTTAGGCAATCGCATGCGAAAGCCACTCAGAGGCCGTGAGAGAAAGTTCAAAGGCCCGTCAGGCGCAATGAATTAAACTGAGCTGCCCACCGGTCAACTGCACAAGGCAGAAGATGGAGACTCTCCCCGGTGAAGCATTTAGGCAATCGCATGCGAAAGCCACTCAGAGGCCGTAAGAGTAAGTTCAAAGGCCCGTCAGGCGCAATGAATTAAAAAGAGCTGCTTAATGAAAAGAGAGAACTTACCTTTAAAGATTAACGACGTGCGGCACATAGAAAAAATAATTTGAAAAATAAATGAAAATTTTGCCCGATACCAAAAGCTAGAGCACTTTTAAAAGTATCGAGGTCCGAACGGTACGAGAGTTGAGAATACACTGAAGCAAGGACCCCCAGCTCGGGCCTAACCTAACCGAACTACCTGTCTTATCATGGGAAATTTCAAAAGGTTCTCATGGGAAGTTCGAATTTGGAAGTTCTCACAAGGTAAAATGGCTCTATAATGATGACGTACGAGGAAAATTAAGTCCGAAACGGTAGGGGAAGGGGGGGTACTTCTCAAGGTGGGTCGAGCTGCAGCTCTGACCTAAAATTTATAATTTTATTTATGTATTTTATTTACAATTAAAGAAACAAAACTTGATCAAAAAAAGAGTTTTATAAGGGTACCTACGTACTTTAAGTGCAAAAGGCAAAAATGTGTTCGCAGTCTTTACAACGATCACCCACATGGCTCGACAAAGATGATGATTTTCAATTTCAAAAAACTGACTTCTCTAAAAAAAAAAATATTTTCTCATAAAATAACGTTACTTATGACTTTTTTTTTGGCATTGGTAGGCAAGGCCATTCCATACAGCCATGTTTATGACTTACTAGTGTAATAATATCGCCTCTGTTATACTGCCCGACAAGGACTAATAAGTCACGTTTTTCAAACAGTAAGCTAAAATCCCAAATGGGGGTATAACATGTCGGATTTTAAACCCGCGACCTTTGGATTACCAGACCGACAAGTTGTCTTTGTCTCCTGAGTTTTCCGGACAGACTAGGGAGATAAATAAATTTACTATGTACCTAATATTTAAACGATGCGTTTTTATTTTTATTTTCTCCTTCTATCCCGCCGATCACTGGTATTGAACGATGAAATTATTTACTGTGTACCCAATATTTAAACGATGCGATTTTATTTCCTCTTTCTATCCCAATCGTTTATATTGAACGATGTATTAATAAACTGAACATTTAAATATGCCCATGTACCTATATTGTTCTCATTAATTTCCTTGAATTCTCTATTATCAATGTTATCATCCACAGAGACAGCTTGATCAACAAAATTCCTCAGCCTTGGTCAACAAAGTTCCTCAACCTTGATCAACAAAAGATGAACAACAAGTGCTTAAAAAAAACCTACCTATTTCAATTGTTGTCAAAAATTGGGGTGGGTGGGTACTGGGGAGTGATGCGGACTGGTACTATAAATCTCATTTGACGAAAAAGATCCCTCAAAGCCTGCCTTGATTAAGGCAGGCCTTGAGGTCGACATTTTTCAACCTCTTTTTGATGGTTGAGGTCGGTTTGTTCTGGCATGCTTACTTTTATATTTTACGGCTGGATGCCGTTCTTAACGTCAACCTTGTAAGTGGCGCCATAACCATGATTCAAAAAAAAATTGACTGTATGGATCTTGTTCATGCATTGCAATGTAAAATACCGTATAACTTAACAAGACCAACTAACCATTCTACTTATTTCAATATTCCTAACTCTTCATACGCAATCTTATCACCTGTAACTAAATCAGCAAGTCTCTACAACCTTTTTTCCAAAGAACTTGACTTATCAGCCTCTTACTCAGCTTTTGAGAAAAATATTAACTTAGTAATTAGTTAGCATAGGTACATTGCTTTTAAGTTTTAGGTACATTGTAGGTATGTAATAGTATAAAAATTAATCTTATGTTTTGTAAATTGTGTAAATTGTGTATAATGTTATGTTGAACAACACAATAAATATATGAATTGAATTGAATTCATTACATCATAAGAAAAGGTTTTAAAAATGATTTTTTAACATTCTAGTATAATTTCAAAATTTCATTTACATACATTATGCAGGTATTTTAACTCTCATATATTATGTTTGCCTTTGGTTTGATTTGTGAAATGTACTAAAGTTTGATTTCTAAAAAAGAAGCAACTTAGTAATTTTAATTTTTAAATGATTTTTCAGGATTTGTCTTTTTATGTAGTACATTTTTTTTTTTAATTATTCCAACAGTAGCGTATAAACAGTAATTATTTAATTAATAATAAAATACAGTTCAATGGCACCTCTTAGAAAGGTCACCATAACATTTATCAAGATTTTATAAGTAGGTATTTTCATTGGTACTGTGGATAGAACATATTTAAACTGGATAGAACACTAATATTTGAACCCTAAACCCGAAATTAATTAATTTTATGGTGTATTTATTTTAATTTTTCAGATAAGTAAAGCCTGCTCCAAATTAAAAGTCTCAAAATCAAAAATATCGTACTCCAAATTCAATGTTTCCTGCTCCAAATTCAAAGTTTCAAAATGCAATGCTATCGTACTACAAATTCAAAGTTTCCTGCTCCAAATTCAAATTTTGAAAATGAAATGCTATCGTGCTCCAAATTCAAAGTTTCCTGCTCCAAATTCAAAGTCTGAAAATGAAATGCTATCGTACTCCAAATTCAAAGTCTCCTGCTCCAAATTCAAAGTTTCCTGCTCCAAATTCAACGTTTCCTGCTCCAAATTCAAAGTCTCAAAATGAAATGCTATCGTGCTCCAAATTCAAAGTTTCCTGCTCCAAATTCAAAGTTTCCTGCTCCAAATTCAAAGTCTCAAAATGCAATGCTATCGTACTCCAAATTCAAAGTCTCCTGCTCCAAATTCAAAGTCTCAAAATGAAATGCTATCGTACTCCAAATTCAAAGTTTCCTTATCCAAATTCAACGTTTCCTGCTCCAAATTCAAAGTCTCAAAATGAAATGCTATCGTACTCCAAATTCAAAGTTTCCTGCTCCAAATTCAACGTTTCCTGCTCCAAATTCAAAGTCTCAAATAGAAATGCTATCGTACTCCAAATTCAAAGTTTCCTGCTCCAAATTCAACGTTTCCTGCTCCAAATTCAAAGTCTCAAAATGAAATGCTATCGTGCTCCAAATTCAAAGTTTCCTGCTCCAAATTCAACGTTTCCTGCTCCAAAATTCAAAGTCTCAAAATGAAATGCTATCGTGCTCCAAATTCAAAGTTTCCTGCTCCAAATTCAAAGTCTCAAAATGCAATGCTATCGTACTCCAAATTCAAAGTTTCCTGCTCCAAATTCAAAGTCTCAAAATGAAATGCTATCGTACTCCAAATTCAAAGTTTCCTGCTCCAAATTCAAAGTCTCAAAATGAAATGCTATCGTGCTCCAAATTCAAAGTTTCCTGCTCCAAATTCAAAGTCTCAAAATGCAATGCTATCCTACTCCAAATTCAAAGTCTCCTGCTCCAAATTCAAAGTCTCAAAATGCAATGCTATCGTGCTCCAAATTCAAAGTTTCCTGCTCCAAATTCAACGTTTCCTGCTCCAAAATTCAAAGTCTCAAAATGAAATGCTATCGTACTCCAAATTCAAAGTTTCCTGCTCCAAATTCAACGTCTCCTGCTCCAAAATTCAAAGTCTCAAAATGAAATGCTATCGTGCTCCAAATTCAAAGTTTCCTGCTCCAAATTCAAAGTCTGAAAATGCAATGCTATCGTGCTCCAAATTCAAAGTTTCCTGCTCCAAATTCAAAGTCTCAAAATGCAATGCTATCGTACTCCAAATTCAAAGTTTCCTGCTCCAAATTCAAAGTCTGAAAATGAAATGCTATCGTACTCCAAATTCAAAGTTTCCTGCTCCAAATTCAAAGTTTCCTGCTCCAAATTCAAAGTCTCAAAATGAAATGCTATCGTACTCCAAATTCAAAGTTTCCTGCTCCAAATTCAAAGTCTCAAAATGAAATGCTATCGCGCTCCAAATTCAAAGTTTCCTGCTCCAAATTCAAAATCTCCTGCTCCAAATTCAAAGTCACTCGAAATTCAAGAAGGTATCGCAAAGTCGTAAGTATAATTTTATTCTTAAAATTAAGTAGGTACTTGACGTATAATTTTGTGTAGGTAGGTACATTGCACATAAAAGGGCAAATCCTGAAAAGAACTATCCTGTAGAAAACCCTTTTTTAATCTAATCAAACCATTGGCGAACCATATATAATTATGTAAATTCCAAAAACAAATGATTGTATTATAAATTATATTGTATTCTTCTACAAATTTCCAGCCTCTAGAAATTATTTGTATAGCACTGACGATTGAGAAATATTGAAACGATATTCTATAATTAAATACAGTTTGAAAAAATATAACACACATGGATATTTAATTACACTGTCTTCTTCTTTCAATTTGCGTTACTTAATCCATTTTCCCTAACCTACTTGAGAAAGGCATTGTTCAATTTTTTCTTTGTGGTTGAGCTTGTTTTCATGTCTTCCTAACGACAACCCTGGTAAGGGTCCCTCAGAAAGAACGTCATATAGGTTTTACATTATATCCATAATAATTTTATTTAACCCAATTTGGTATTTCCACAAAAAATGCACTTGTTTTATTAATTGAGTTGTATAGCACATTGTATACATACTCAGTATGTCAGGCGTTCATAAAAATTAAATCTCGTAATTTTTATATCAAACAGTCTGGTGTTTTAGAACAATCAAAATTGTCCGGTGTATACGTAGAGTTGTCATATTTGTGTTAATCACTTTTGTGATATCACAACTACTCAAACTCGTTTTACTAAATTCACGCTGAAACCGGCACTTGAACCACCGACCTCCAGGTTACAAGTCCGCCGCCTTATCGATCAAGCTACTGAGGTCGGTTGTGTATAAAGTCGTACAAAGTCGGTGTCGGTTGTGATCAAGCTACTGAGTATAGTAGGTATATACTTTATATATGGTTGTATTAAATTTTCTCGGAAAGAAAAGTCCCACATAGCCAGCGTCGATGGCATGTTGAATACACCGGTTCCCTTCAGAACACCGAAGTTAAGCGACATCCAGCGAGGTTAAGACTTGGATGGGTGACCATTCAAATTCTAATTCTCGTGACGCTGGCTTTTCCCGGCCCCACTCAGGCTGGGTGAGGTCAATGTGAGTAGCAGGTTTGTGAGTTTCCTGCGAATGGAGGGTAAAACTCCCGTCGTGATATGACCATGGCAGTTGAAAGCGACGTTAAACCCCACTTAAAAAAAAAAGTCCCACATCCAAGTCGCTCTTCTCAGCTATCGCGTAAACATTCAAGTGGCGCCAAGACGCTTACCTTCCTTGACGACGGCTAAGCTAGACAACGCGTCGGGCACACTGACTCCTGCTGCCACGAACGTCAGCCCCATAACCGTGTCGGGGATGCCCAGAGTACTGCCTGTGGAGTGGAACACCATGATAGTAAATATAATTGACCCTTCATACTGACAACAATGATATGATAATAGTAAAAATAAGAAGAAGAAAAAAGTCCAGAAATATGAAAAAAATTGAAATCGGAGCATTTTTATTATTACATAAACGAACACAATATGTATGATATGATAATGTTATAAAAAAAATAAAATTATAATAATAGTAAAAATATAATGAAATTATGAAGAGTGTTTCACATTTCACAACCCCTTTATTTAGTAACTATGAAACAACAGCTTTTCTAAACGCTTTTGGTCTGTGCTGTAGCTTGCCCATCCCGTTATATGCCTCCCCTCTGATGGGCGAGAAGTAATACAATACTTTCCATCTAGGTGCTGGGTCAACACGAGAGCAAATAATCTCCTACAAACTAGAAATTAGCCATTACAAACTAAATTTCGAATACAATTTTTTGTTAGCTCGAAGCATCGAACCCGGGACCTTCCGCATGGCAAGCGAGTGCTTCACCACTGAGCTAATTTATTAATGATCGAGCTTCTGATTCCTGAGGTAGTTCATGGCGCTAAAGAAGTTGATAGACCGCAAAAGAGAAATCTCTTCTTGTCTGGCAACAACGCTGAGTTTGTGGGCTCCGGGATTTGAACTCCAGACCTCCTGCATGGCAAGCGAGTACCTTACCACTGAGCTATTCGGGTGCTCAAATATCGAAGTCGACTATAGTGATCATTCACACTCACCGACTATAATGATCATTCACACTCACCGACTATAGTGATCATTCACACTCACCGTCTATATTGATCATCCACACTCACCGGCTATAGTGACCAGTGACCATTCACACTCACCGACTATAGTGATCATTCACACTCACCGACTATAGTGAGCATCCACACTCACCGACTATAGTGATCATCCACACTCACCGACTATAGTGATCATCCACACTCATCAGTGATCATTCACACTCACCGACTATAGTGATCATCCACACTCATCGACCATAGTGATGATCTACACTCACCGACTATAGTGATCATTCACACTCACCGACCATAGTGATGATCCACACTCATCGACTATAGTGATCATTCACACTCACCGAATATAGTGATCATTCACACTCACCGACTATAGTGATCATTCACACTCACCGACTATAGTGATCATTCACTCTCACCGACTATAGTGATCATTCACACTCACCGACTATATTGATCATCCACACTCACCGGCTATAGTGATCATTCACACTCACCGACTATAGTGATCATTCATACTCATCGACTATAGTGATCATTCACACTCACCGACTATAGTGAGCATCCACACTCACCGACTATAGTGATCATCCACACTCACAGACTATAGTGATCATCCACACTCACCGACTATAGTGATCATTCACACTCACCGACTATAGTGATCATTCACACTCACCGACTATAGTGATCATCCACACTCACCGACTATAGTGATCATTCACACTCACCGACTATAGTGATCATCCACACTCACCGACTCTCTCTGTAGCAAATAATAATAATTATTGCAACTTTACTGTTGCTAGATAAGGTTTATCTAGCTTTATTTGGGGGAGCGGCTCCTGTTTTTGACTTATTCGCTTGACTTATCCTGACACTCTCCGACTATAGTGATCATAAACACTCACCGACTATAGTGATCATTCACACTCACCAACTATAGTGATCATCCACACTCATCGACTACCCAGACAGCACAGTCAACTGGATGTATACCATACTGTTAGGTGGAAAAAGTCTACTTGCCCACCTGGAAATCAGCTGGAGATTTCCACCTTCCACCTGACCTCCACCTGGAAATCAACTGGAAATGAACTGGAAAGTAACCCAACTTTTAACTGGAAGTCAGTTGCCCAAAGTCAACTGGATTTGTTCCACTTATTTCCAGCTACTTGTAGCGCTCTCTAGTGGATGGGTAGTAACTCACTACCACAATGTTGACATACCTATTTACCTATACTGTACATTATACTACATAGTAATCAAATGCTATGCTCTTGGTTTTGAGGTCGTGGGTTCGAATCCCATTATATGCATTTTTTTGCAAAAAAAAAAAAAAATAATAATAATAGTAATAAAAATACTAGAAACAAATGTATATTAGGCATAAATTCAGTTTAAGTTATTTTATTTAGAGGCTATACATTCAAATCTCATGAAGAATATTTTTTTGTATAAAAATAAAGTAATTTAAATAGGTTTTTTTAACACATACACACACACAATTTTGGGTATAATTTTTTTATATAGAAATTTGGAAAGAAAAAGAAAATAACTAATCTGTTTTAAACAACACAATTCAAATAAGACTCTTTACCATTATTATATTTTACAATAAGAGTGTTTATTATTTTAAAAAATGTAACAAAAGTGTAAAATGCACTATCAAATTTCCACCATGTTACAAGACCTTGTACCAATGTATCACAAGTATTTCCTAAGTAGGTATAATCTCTATACAGGGTGTAACAGACTAAATGTAAAATCTCTTAAGGGGTGATAGTACAGATCATTTCCAACCATTAATGTTCTATAACACTTTTGATTTAACTTAGTGGTTCTCGAGATATTATTTTTTTGAATTATTTTTATAAGTCCCCTGCCGCTCGACAAAGAATGGCATCTAACTTCATAAATACAGTAGATGAAGCAATAAAGTTAACTTTTTCCATAAGATAACAATATTTTACTATTATTTAGACTAAATTTATTCTTAAAAATGGCACATGTACAGAAAAAAATCAGCAGCAGCGAAAAATTTATCGCAAACATGAAATCCACCTGAAACTTCAGCCGCCATTTTCTCAAAATACTGCCTACATAAAGTATTGGTTTCATTTGCGTAAAAACTTGTTTTAAGTCTTAACTTTTAGAAAATATGACACACTTAATATAAAAATTTAATTTTTTATTGAAACCAAGAGAAATGAAAAAAAAAGTCAGTCAATACTACTAACTGTACCTACTAGGCTACCATCCTACTTTTACCTAAGGAACTAACTTTTTCCCTTCAATTTGACAAATTATAGTTGCCATTTACTTTCCAACGGCCCAAAAGGTTAGCCTCAGTAGACTCTTAACTTGGAGCTTACTGGTTCGAGTCTCAAGTATGGCAAATTAGTATGTACGTATCCATGTATGAAACTTAGCTGTGGTGTTTCAGAAATTAACATTAATCATAATTGTTCATTTGTTCATAAGAGAGAAAGGGTCTCAATGATAAAAAAAAAATGGTTTGAATTAAATGAAACTTAACAATGTACCTACATAGTGAACACCCACAGGTAAAGGTGGTACGGTACATACTGAACATTCATTGGTTGGTACATCGAGGTACAAATTATTGTGTTAGTAGGTACTGAATATTAATAAAAACACATGAAGTACTAAAATATTATGGTCAATGAGCTGTCAGTGAGGTTAACGAGTTGAAGTCCATCGTGGAATGTTTTTTTTTTTTTTTAAATGTTACCTGTTTGAGAGCAAAAGGGTTATTTACTATGTTGGTAGGTAAAAATATTAATTAAAGACGACGAAAACACAATAATTTCTTATTTTACACCATCCAACAATGTTTAAAAAATAAATAATAATAACGCATTTTTCGTTTTTATTTACTTGTTCCTGATAAAATTGTGCTTTTTGTTGTTTATCTTTCATTTCACATTTAGGAGGTACTAAAAAATATTTATTCTAATTTTTGTGTTAATCACGATTTTGTGTTAATTTGAGCTATTGTGGTTTCACAATAGCTCAAACTCGCCTTACTAAATATTTACCATACTTGAGACTCGAACCAGGGACCTCCAAGTTAAGAGTCCACCGCCTTGTCAATGAATCTACTGAGGCTAACCTTTTGGGCTGTTGGAAAGTAAATTACAACCATAATTTGTCAAATTGAAGAAAAATTATTTCCCTACTCCCTAGGTAAAAGTAGGATGGTAGCCTAGTAGGTACAGTTAGTAGTATTGACTGACTTTTTTTTCATTTCTCTTGGTTTCAATAAAAAATTAAATTTTTATATTAAGTGTGTCATATTTTCTGAAAGTTAAGACTTCAAACAAGTTTTAACACAAATGAAACCAATACTTTATGTGGGCAGTATTTTGAGAAAATGGCGGCTAAAGTTTCAGGTGGATTTCATGTTTGCGATAAATTTTTCGCTGCTGCTGATTTTTTTCTGTACGTGTGCCGTTTTTAAGAATAAATTTAGTCTAAATAATAGTGAAATATTGTTATCTTATGGAAAAAGTTAACTTTATTGCTTCATCTACTGTATTTATGAAGTTAGATGCCATTCTTTGTCGAGCGACAGGGGACTTGTAAAAATAATTCAAAAAAATAATATCTCGAGAACCACTAAGTTAAATCAAAAGTGTTATAGAACATTAATGGTTGGAAATGATCTGTACTATTACCCCTTAAGAGATTTTACATTTAGTCTGTTACACCCTGTATATAAAACTCAAAGTTGTGCATGTCTGGCTGACTATGTCCTCTTGGGGTTACAATACCAAACGGTACTCTCACTGAGAGTTCCCCCCCCCTGAGACACCTTCAACATACTAGAAAATTATCAAAATTAAAATATCTAATACAATTTTCAAGTGCACTGGTAATCAAGTGGTTAACGCGCTAGTCAGATAATCCACTTAGCGTAGGGTTCCGTTGTTTCAAATTTTTCCTCATTATGGTTGTGACCACATAATAATAAGACTCTGAGGGTTAGGTGGTAGAAAATGCTTCGAGCATAACCTTACCTGGTGGTTACCTTCCAATTAAAAGTGTTATTATTATTTTTATTAGGACACCGGCCATGAGAAAAAACCTTAATGGTGACAAAATGCCAGGTTTTAGCTAGTATAGAAATAAAATAATGATATCCAATTATAAAATATGCTCATACCATGTACATAATCACAATAAAATAATAATACTATGTAAATGAAAATATATTTCTTTAGTGAAACCAAAAATAACAAAGAAATAAACTAATAGCCAGCAGAAAATGATGATGAGGCTTTGTACACCAGTTTTCATGAAATAGCCAAAGTTAAGCAATGTCTAACATGGTGGAACATGGATTAGTGAATGTTATTATGTATTTGTAATCCTTCATGACAAAATTTACATACTTCTGTGGCTAATTAGAATTGCTGGATTGTTTGCTTTGAGAATTATTACCAAAAAAGCTTTGTTATACTTAAATTAAAACAAAATTGACTTAATTGTTAAGACTAGTGAAATTATAAAACACAATAGTGTGGAACACTTTTTATTAATAGATATAAAATGAACACAAAATTTGAGGGGCTTCATAGTAATAAGGTGGTTTAGAAAGCTGAATAGTTAATATTATTATTAGAGACAGTGCACAGAAGATTGGCTAATTAATTTTGAGTCAAATAATCAGGAAGCATGTAAAAAAGTATACACTACATCATCTTTTTAGTGTGGCAGAAGCACGTACGAGTGAAAAATTCATTTTATAATAATATAATTATTATGTATTGCATATCTAAATAAAATCACCAGAATGAAAATTTTCATTATCTAGCACCATACATCAGATAATTCAGCTGTTTCCTTGCTTGACCCAGGACCTTTTTTAAGGTACAATTCCAAGTGAATTGATGGTGTTAAACCCTATTGTGCTAGTTTGACTGTCCAGTGTCCAGGAACAGTAGAGTGCAGAAAGTTCATTATTGTCCAAGTGCATGGAGTATTGTCCAATGAAGAATGTTATCCATTATTAACTGTTTGTTGTCCTTTCCTTTTCTTCTGTCACGATTCACGATTTAGAATTTTAGACAAACCAAAGAACTCCTTCTGTGACATCTCAAAATCAAATATGGAGTTTAGTAAGAATTAACACTTTCTCGAAATCAAATTTGAAGTTCAGTAAGAATTAACACTTGCAGTAGTTATAAAAATGTTCAAAAACTAATTGAAATAGGTACCAATTATAAAAAGAATTAAAACAACTCACAATAATCGAGAATCACAAAAACGAAATTTCTCTAAAAAATTATTCAAAGATTAAAGATGGCGAATTCAACAAGAACACTCTCGGTAAAGTTCGTGTGAAACCCGAATCTATCCGAGAACGCGTTTTAACTGAACTGGAAAAATGTGGAGCATTTCCAGCTGACTGGTCAACTGACTAAATTCTAGTTATGTCCTAGCTGGAGAGAGTCGTTATATTTCCAGCTGACTGCCCAGGTGACTGAGTCTAGATGGATTTTTGTTGGAAATATCCAGGTGGCTGGTCAACTGATTTAATCCATGATGGAAAAATCCAGCTGTCGGGACAGTTGGAGGTCCAGTTGACTTTATACACCTGGATATTTCCACCTTAAATCCAGACTAGAAGTCAACTTCCGTGCTGTCTGGGTATGGTGATGATTTAGACTCACCGACTATAGTGATCATCCATACTCACCGACTATAGTGATTATCCATACTCATCGACAATAATGATCATTCACACTCACCGACTATAGTGATCATCCACACTCACCGACTATAGTGATCATTCTGTCCCGTCCCGGTAGCTCAGTGGTAAAGGCGGCACTCTGTGAATCCAGAGATTCCAGAGGTCGTGGGTTCAAAACCCAGCCGGGACATGACAAGTTATCCTCCCATTTGGGATTTTTACCACATAATAATATGTCTTGGGCTTACTGCTGGATTAATGGGACTTTAATAGTCTTAATCGGGCAGTATAAATGAGGCGATATAATTATTATTATTCACACTCACCGACTATAGTGATCATCCACACTCACCGACTATAGTGATCATCCACACTCACCGACTATAGTGATCATTCACACTCACCGACTATAGTGATCATCCACACTCACCGACTATAGTGATCATCCACACTCACCGACTATAGTGATCATCCACACTCACCGACTATAGTGATCACCCACACTCATCGACTATAGTGATCATTCACACTCACCGACTATAGTGATCATTCACACTCACCGACTATAGTGATCATCCACACTCACCGACTATAGTGATCATTCTGTCCCGTCCCGGTAGCTCAGTGGTAAAGGCGGCACTCTGTGAATCCAGAGATTCCAGAGGTCGTGGGTTCAAAACCCAGCCGGGACATGACAAGTTATCCTCCCATTTGTGATTTTTACCACATAATAATATGTCTTGGGCTTACTGCTGGATTAATGGGACTTTAATAGTCTTAATCGGGCAGTATAAATAAGGCGATATAATTATTATTATTCACACTCACCGACTATAGTGATCATCCACACCATGATGTAGGAGTAGACCGAAATCCAGAACATACTGACGCAGAAAGTGAACGGGTACCACTCTCGGAACTTCTCTGTCTTGACGTCCGGCATGGTCGAGCGACATAGATAGTGGATGGGATAGGTGGTGTACCACAGGGCGAGGGTGAATACTGTAGCGGGGTCAGGCTTCTCAAGGGGATTGGTCTGGAATAAAAGAGAGATGGTATTATTAAGTAGTCACTGTGGCAAACCGAGTTAGCGCGCTAGGCATTGCACACATGGTGACCTTGGTTCGATTCCCAGCGGGGGAGGATTTTTTCTGCTCTGTACTTGGATGTTCGGGGTCCACTCATACCTCGTGAGGAAAAATGAGTAGCTGCTTTAATGTGAAGCAGCGACCAGTGGCAGAATGTTAGGCAAAAAAATAATACAAGATATTGTAAATTAAAGTGGTAAAGTCCTATGATTCTGCGCTACCCACTAAAATTGTGACATAATAACACAAAGAAAAAGCATTTAAAAAAATAATAATAAGATGGTATTATTAATTAATCGGACTGCTTAATACATATTAGGATTTAGGGTGTAATTAATAGACCAATTCTATATCACAAGTCATTGCTAAGCGTCGGTTTTCCCTATCTTACACAGTACGCAATTCTTGACTTCGCGCCACAGAGGTATAACATAAACGTCTATTAATTCCGCCCTTAATCTTGAGAAAAAACTCTGATATTTAAGAAAATCCAAAATTTTGGACAAGAAAGTGCATAAATAAGGTCTGCAACTTAGCGACACAGATTATTTTTTGTAGAATCTAAATTGTAAAAAAAAACGGTATTTACCAGATGAATTTTTTTTTAAAAAATCGGTTAAATATCGGTTAAGTTTTGGAGATTTAGTATAAAATCTCAAAATTGCCACGTGTTTACAATGTGAACTAGTCACGAGGAAGTAGAGAGTCCATATTTGGCAGTGTATTTTTTGTTGCTTTGTCAGACAAATTATGCGAAAAAATTACAATACTTCCGATATCTACTAACAGACCACCTGTCTGCCCCGGTAGCTCAGTGGTAAAGGCGGCACTATGTGAATCCAGAGATTCCAGAGGTCGCGGGTTCGAAACACACCCGGGACATGACAATTCATCCTCCCATTTGGGATTTTTACCACATAAACATAATGATATGTCTTGGGCTTACTGCTGGAATAATGGGACTTAATAGTTCTAATCGGGCAGTATAAATAAGGCGATATTATTTTTTTTTCTTATGTAATACATGGTAACAATCAACATCATCTATGGGCTAGGATATAGCAAACATAGAAGCATTACAATGTTGTTGAGGAGATTTTAGGAGATGAGATTATTTTATTATTATTATTATCGGATATCGTATTCGATAAATACTATCGAAAGGAATATGCCCAATGTTTCACTACATTTGGTTGTGAACTCACAATTAGGGCCAAGGACTTCGATTGTTATAGACCTCTCTTTAAATAAATGTTCATTAAAAAAAAAAAAAAAACTTACAGTTAGACCATGCGGCTCTCGTGGTATATAGTAGTCCTGGATAGCGCCCACGGGCCCCTGGGGCACCATGGTGATGGCAGACTTCTGGGCCGCCCCATTGCCGCCCACCGCTCCATCCAGCTCGATGTTTTCCGTGGCCGCGTAACCTAGGGGGAGTAGAATAGAATAGAAAGCATTATAATATTTTGGAGTTGAAAAATTGAAAATTTCTGTTAGAACAGAGTCCTGCGAGGATTATTATTATTATTTCACACTTTTTTGGTCAACTACATGATACATTCAACAAAATATAACATGAAGAAAAAAAAAATAACATAATAGAATATGTAGTGAACCAAGGGGCGAGGTTAAATTCTGTGGCTTTCTCTTCCACCGAACCCCATTATTACATTCTAGAATCTAGATTATAATAGAATAGAACACATTATATTAGTTGTAAATTATTTGAAAAGGAAAATTTCTGTTCAACAGGATCCTGGAACTCCTAGGGGGATTAGGAAACATAATTCATTATTAATTCAACCGATCTCAGTAGCTTGGTCGATGAGGCGGCGGACTTGTGGCATGGAGGTCGGTGGTTTAAGTCCCGGTTTCAGCGTAGTTAGTTATGAAGTTATCATATTTTTGTGTTAATCACAGTCGTGATATCACAACTACTCAAACTCGCTTTGCTAAATATTTTCTTAACTTGGGACTTGAACCATCGACCTTCGATTACAAGAGCCGCCTTATCGATCGAGCTACTGAGGTCGGTGGTTTCAGCGTAGATTTAGTAAAGCGAGTTTGAGTAGTTGTGATATCACGTAAGTGATTAACACAAATATGATAACTTTAACGTTTTTTTTCATTATTAGGGATAAGTAACTAAGAATAAGTAGTGCTTTTTACAGTCGACGCTAGACAGGTAGCTCCTAGACACTATCTCCTTGCCAGCGTCGATGGCGAGTTGAGTGCACCGGTTCTCGTAGGATCACCGAAGTTAAGCAACTGCCAAGATGAAAATCATAGGAGAATTTTTTTTGACTAAAGAAATGTGGTGAAACTGTTTTTTTTTTTTTTTTTTTTTTAATATACGCGTATATTACTTCCGAGAAATTTTTAATATTAGAAATCGGAAGTATAGCGTTTTAAATAGTACATTTATAATTATTTTTTAATAAATATTTTGATTGAACTCAGATATTTAAGAAAATCCGCAATTTTGGACAAAAAGTCAAAAAGTTAAGGTCCACGACTTGCCAATACAGAATTTTTTGTAGAATTTAGAATGTAGGAAAAACGATATTCTACCATATAAAATAAATTTTAAGAAAATCGGTTTAGAACTTTTATTAATACAAGTGATTCACTAAAAAAAAATCTGATTCTGGCAATAATAAAAGTTGAGAATAAAAATGGATTACCATTCACGAGGAAGTATTGTGTCCATAATGGGCAGTGTATTACTTCCGAAAAATTTCTAGTATTAGAAATCGGATGTATTGTGTTCGTTTTTGTAAAAAAAAATATTTTTTTGCTCCGATTTCATATTTCTGGGCGATTCATAACCTCCTGAGCAACTTTGTTTTTCACCTTTCCCAACGCAGACTATTTTTTGGACAACGCAGACTGACCTAGAAATTTCACAGACGCCGAAACATCATCTGCGGAGAAGTTTTGGCACCTTGCCAATGACGCCCCTGACTACCCACTCACAGAAGCGGGTTGACATCGATTTTCCTCGGATTAGCCCTCTATTAGAACAAAAGGATATGTTTGTGTTGATGGTTAATTATTGAACTGTTGCTTCTACTTCCGATATATCCAGAGATGTCCTTGGTATTTTGTCTTATTATTAATAATAATAATTTTTTCCATCAATTTTTTGTTCCCAATTTTTTTAAGTTCTCAGTAGATTTTTTTCTACTGAGAACTTAAAAAAAGGGCAGGGCTATTGCCTATGGCAATCTCATCCAACCTACCCTTATTTGTGTTGGCTGTTGGATTTTTTTTCTTTCTGGGTTTAACGTCGCTTTCAACTACATGGTCATTATTATTACGGACGTGACGCCGACAGGGGTTTTACCCTCCATTGGGAAGTCACAAACTTGCTACTCAAATTAACCTCACCCAACCTGAGTGGTAGCGAAAACAGCCAGCATCAGGAGGGTTGGAAATCGAATGGTCACACATCCAAGTACCAACCTCGCTGGACGTTGCTTAACTTCAGTGAAATAACGAGAAGTGGTGTATTCAACGTGCCATCGACCCTAGCTCTTGTGTTGGCTCCGATGATTATAACTGGAGACACTATCATTTCCAGAGCAACTTTTGGTGTTATGTCAGTCTGTATCATACCTAATTTCTTTTCATAAACGTCTCTCGAGCTGATAAATAAGATTTGAATGTTGAGTAAAAAACCGTTTAAATTATAGTTAATGTAAAAGGGCAATTTGTGAGTTTCTATAAAATGAAAATGGTAAAACCTCAAACCACCTCAGTCGTGAAAACTACATGCAATTTCAACCCATTCTTTTCTAGCCAAAACAGAGAAGTGAATTTTTTGACAAGATGTTCCTTTCTTCTTCTAGCATGAAGACTAAAAGGGTTATATTTGTTTGTCCTCTTCAACAATACTTGAGCTTCGATAGTGAGGGTGACCTAGAGGGTTAATTTTCAAGCGGAAAATGTGACAACCAAGATGATAAGAAAAAAAATCCAGATTACTTGACTTTTCTCTTCTTTGCTTTCCGCTGAAACTTTGCGTTCAAGATATTTTTATTGTCTCATAATCCCTAATGATGAAACTTTGGTGGTAAAAGTTGAAGATAGTTCTGCGAGCTATCCACTTAAAATAGTTGTTTAATGAATCCAAGTTCTAAAGACAGGTATAGTTAACAAAGGGCTTTCTCCCGTCTTAAGTCTCTTTCATATTCTGATAAGCTCTTCTCTTCACATCATTAATCATACCATAGGTAGCCTTCTTAGCCTCTTCCTCTTCTATCCATTTCTAGTTTCTATTATTTTGGACTGTAGACAGAAACTTTGTATAATAATGTATTAATTTATCCTTAACAATTATGTAATCTAAAGTTGATAGTTGATACTCAATCTTAATACTTCATAGAGTTTTTTTTCGTCTACAAAATTAATATATATTTCTTATTAAAACATTTTAAACTTACATCCCAGCACCATCTTCGCAATACAAACACGACCCTAAGTATGTTTGAGAAAAGGTATTCGAGTGAAAGAAAAAGACTCGAACCAATAAATTCCAGGCTTACGAGTTGTCGCCTTATGAACCAAGGAACAAGACATTCCAGAATTTTTTGTTTTGAATTCAGCTATTTTTTGTATTGGCGCTTTTAATTTATCGACTTACCATTCATGATCAAAATTCAGATATTAATAATACCACATATTTGAAATCAATGGACAAGAAAGTAGTCTAGAAACTTCACCTGGGCGTCCATTTCAGTCTAATCAAGCTAAATAGAAAAGTTTCACCAATTGTGCACATTTTTTGTAGTGTCTGGGACCTGACTTTTTTTCTCTCATTATTTACTCTGAAAGATAAGTTATTCTTGTAGTAAATTTAGTTTAGAGTGTTTATTAATACTCAGATCATGATTTTTTTTTACTCCTTGTACATAGGTACCATCCATTTTACAAAAGTTGTCATTTGTGTATCGCAGTTCAAATAATCACATATAATCATTTGTATCGAAGTACACAAATGTGTACGTCCGGACTTTCTCCATACAATTCAAAAAAAGGTCCTCGGTCCGAGGAAGATAAGTGAGGTGAGAAGTAATAAAATATTGTACTATTACTGTTTCCGATTCCTAGCGCTCAAACACGACCTTTTATTACTACTATTACCTAATAATTTATTACTACTATCACCCAGAACAATGGCTCTGGGCGTCCAATAGGTTCACACCTACATCAATCCTTCCACCACCATGACATCATACATGGACACGGAAAGTAAGTAAGTAAGATGGGTAGACTTCCGGTGCGCTCGTGTTGACCCAGCACCCAAATGGGAAGTATTGTGTCACTTCTCGGCCATCAGAGGGGAGGCATACTACGGGATGGGCAGGCTACAACACAGACCGCAAGCGTCTACAGTAGCTCCTGTTTCATGGCTACGAAATAAAAAAGGCTGTGAAACACTCATCTACAATAAAAAAAAGGAAAAAAAAGTACCTAATAATAATATAATTCTCTTCCCACAATAGGATAGGTATACGACGTTCGCTCCTTCGCACGGACATGTAGTTACTATTATCAACTCACCCAAGTTCTGTTTGGTTCCGTCATTCATAAGTATCAACTCACCCGAGTTCTGTTTGGTTCCGTCATTCATCAGTATCCACTCACCCAAGTTCTGTTTGGTTCCGTCATTCATCAGTATCAACTCACCCAAGTTCTGTTTGGTTCCGTCATTCATCAGTATCAACTCACCCAAGTTCTGTTTGGTTCCGTCATTCATAAGTATCAACTCACCCGAGTTCTGTTTGGTTCCGTCATTCATCAGTATCAACTCACCCAAGTTCTGTTTGGTTCCGTCATTCATCAGTATCAACTCACCCAAGTTCTGTTTGGTTCCGTCATTCATCAGTATCAACTCACCCAATTCTGTTTGGTTCCGCCATTCATCAGTATCAACTCACCCGAGTTCTGTTTGGTTCCGTCATTCATCAGTATCAACTCACCCAAGTTCTGTTTGGTTCCGTCATTCATCAGTATCAACTCACCCAAGTTCTGTTTGGTTCCGTCATTCATCAGTATCAACTCACCCAAGTTCTGTTTGGTTCCGTCATTCATCAGTATCAACTCACCCGAGTTCTGTTTGGTTCCGTCATTCATCAGTATCAACTCACCCGAGTTCTGTTTGGTTCCGTCATTCATCAGTATCAACTCACCCAAGTTCTGTTTGGTTCCGTCATTCATCAGTATCAACTCACCCAAGTTCTGTTTGGTTCCGTCATTCATCAGTATCAACTCACCCAAGTTCTGTTTGGTTCCGTCATTCTTCAGTATCAACTCACCCAAGTTCTGTTTGGTTCCGTCATTCATCAGTATCAACTCACCCAAGTTCTGTTTGGTTCCGTCATTCATCAGGCCACTGTCCTCCTCGGGCGGCAAGTAGGCGGACTCGGGAATGGGCGGCACAATGTTGACACACGGGATGGGCAGGCTGTAGACCCACGCCTCCACCAGCTTGTTGTGGTACAGAATGAAGCAGTAGAGAACGTAGGTGAGCAGCATGAGGACAGACTCGAACCTGGAACCCACGGGTCGGGAGGAGGGTTAAAGAAAATCATTCAAGAAAGTCGAAAAATGTTGCCAAGATCCTGAATTCTTCTGAGCTGATTTTAATAAAGACTTATCTTTTTTATTGTACGTACCCCATATCGGACAATAGTAAACTATTTATCCTATAAAATATATAAGACCTGTTTGACTGCTGAGGTAAAGGGACTTTTTAGTCTTACCACAACAGTATAAATGAGGTATATATTATGTATGTATTTGTGTTTCCTACATTTATTTTCAAAATTAAACAGACATTTACATTACAAAAAAATGAGGTATACGAGTATTCTCTTCTATTCTATGATTGGTTGAAGCCCAGTCTTGAAGGGAGGTCTACCTTATCTTTGTTGTAATCCTTTTTCATGATTTGCCTCATATCTGTCCCTCTGACTCTCACAATAATGAACTTATTTTTGTAAAAAAAAAACAAAAGACATTTTTAGAAACTTATTTTAGAGGCCGAACGCAAACGGGCCAGACCAGCAGTCTGGCTGGGGGACTATAAACAGGGAGTAGACCAGCAGTCTGACTGGGGGACTATAAACAGGGAGTAGACCAGCATTGGCTTGGTTCTGGGGGCCCTTGTCAATTATTAGCCTCCTTGTCTACACAGTGGTAGAAGTACTAAGTCATTACACCACTGTCTGGCTACCATCGTTCACAATGACGCCACCCTATGATGATGAACGCAAACAAATTCAAAATCTATGTCACTTACCAATTGACCTTCTCGTTGTATATAGCCACCAGCATGACCAGAATGCTGAGGGCATAGAAAGCGCAATCCCGACACAAAGGATACCAGTTGAGATAGGAGACCGTACCGGAGAAGAGACCGCACACAGCGATCACGAACATGATGTTGAACACTGCCGAGCCTGGAGACAATTTGGAATGGTTGGTGAGGATATCATTATTTGTGGATTGAATGGATTCAAAGCTGGTGACCTCATCCCAGGAAACACTCTCTTTCACAAAATCCCCAAATCTCCCTTTCAAACATTTAATTTAGTTCAAAATTGTCGGTAGATGAAATGTTGATTTAGGGATTTTGAGATGGAAAGTACTTTCTCAAACTGAACCCTCGTAAATTTGCTTTCGAGTTATTCTAATAATTTCAGCGTTCCATGGGGAGTAGATGGTTGATCAGCCAACAAACTCTGCATCTACTAAAGTTTTCTTTTTTAAATAAATTAATAAATTTTATTGAATAAATGAGTAATGTGGAACATGTGAAAACCTGCAGCTTCAATGTGAATAATCAAGAAGAGTATTGTTGAGAACTTGAGAATCTATTTTGATCAACAATTTACAATAATCTACAATCTTTAGCACCTCTTTCAGAGAAGACAGAAAGAGTTCTCACCAACCTGATTTTGTTGAAAACGTTCTCAGCATGCTAATTCTTTCCACACTTTGTGCTTCATAGAAATGTGTGGTTCAAGAAAGAGCCAACTTTTCCACTTAAAATGACTGGAGACCATCACTACCAGCCATCTGTAGCCAAGATCATTACAATCAATAATAACAACCACAAAAGTGTCAACAGTTTGTGCTTTACTTTTTCTTGTGCTTCTATAGGAAATATGTTTGGTATAAAAAAAAAAACCAAAAGAAACGGGCAATGTCATAGAAAACAACCATCTAATATCTTCAAGCTTTACATAGGAAGGGAATATGAAATTGGAGGCTCTTTTCTACCGAGACTCACCAATAACACCGCTGATTCCAATATCATCCTTGGCGAAGAACACCCCAATGATAACGGTGGCCAGTTCTGGGGCCGATGATCCAGCGGCCATGAATGTGGCCCCCGCCACGTCTGGCCGAAGTTTTAACTCTGAAAAAAGAAAAGTGAAACGGTCAATTTCTGTCATTTAATAATTTTACTAAGTCTAATTACTGAAAACACTTTAAAGTCTTAGTATTTAGGATTTTAGAAGAGAATTGGAGACGTTTGTATAGGCTGCGTTCGATTTGAAGAAAGTTCAAAACTCTTAACTAATGCAGCTCAAAGTAGTAAAGGCACATGATGTGAATGATATTGACCTTCACATATTCTATCTAGTGACGTCACAAAGTAGTCGTCACACACAATGGCGAGAGCGATGAAGCTGTAGAGACAGATGATGATGTGAAAGATACTAACCTTCACATATTCTATCTAGTGACGTCACAAAGTAGTCGTCACACACAATGGCGAGAGCGATGAAGCTGTAGAGACAGATGATGATGAAAGTAACCTCAATATTCATAGACGTCACAAGTGTGAACAATGGCGAGGCGATGACTTAGACGAAAGGTCTTCACATATTCTATCAACGTCACAAGTGAAACAATGGGGTGAAGCTGTAAAGACAGAGATGATGTGAAAGATAATAAAAGTGACGTCCAGTAAGAACACACAATCAACGATGAAGTTGTAAGACGATTGATGTGAAAGATATACCTTCACATATTCTATCTAGTGACGTCACAAAGTAGTCGTCACACACAATGGCGAGAGCGATGAAGCTGTAAAGACAGATGATGATGTGAAAGATACTAACCTTCACATATTCTATCTAGTGACGTCACAAAGTAGTCGTCACACACAATGGCGAGAGCGATGAAGCTGTAGAGACAGATGATGATGTGAAAGATACTAACCTTCACATATTCTACTAGTGACGTCACAAAGTAGTCGTCACACACAATGGCGAGAGCGATGAAGCTGTAGAGACAATGATGATGTGAAAGATACTAACCTTCACATATTCTATCTAGTGACGTCACAAAGTAGTCGTCACACACAATGGCGAGAGCGATGAAGCTGTAGAGACAGATGATGATGTGAAAGATGAGACCCCATGCTTGCGGGCACTCTGACTCATGAAGGGTGGAGGGAATTGCTCAATGGCGGGTGGGGTGCAGTTGATGCGCTTGGCACGCCAAGTGGGGACTGCCTCTTCTAGATCCTGCCAAGCAAAGGGAAAAGAGATAGGAAGATTCATTAACTGGTTCAATATGAATTTATTGGTTTTCTCGTGACACATACTGCAAACCTCGACCCAAGTTGGAAACACATGGTATCCAACTATCCCCCTTGGAAAATCTTTAAAAAGTGTACATTTACCGTGGATATTAACAAATTTATTGAAATATCCTATGACCAAAGAATATTCTTTTAGATAGTGGTCGCAGTCGTAGATAATGGGAGGTGTCTCAAAAGGTTTATATCTCACAAAAGTACAAGACTTAAAGCGTATTATCAAGAATATACGAGGAGAAGTTTTCAAATGGGAGTTCAACAGAACGGTACCAGCCATGTCAGACCAATAGACTATTGGCACTCTTGACAGGGTTGGTGTTGGAAATGCTTCCAGTCGTAAAAAGTGGTAGCAGAAGTGTCAGAATAAAACAACCCTCACCGTTAAGTACGAGGTTGACTAATGCCGATTCCAAGTACGTTTGGGAAAAGGCAAAGTGAAACAATATCACTGATCAGAAGTCCAACCTTCTTTTCTAACTACATTTATGGGGTTCAATTCAATCATTTACTGTGTTGAATTTTATAACATTAGGTATACACAATTTGCAAAAGATAGTGTTGAGAGTAGAATGCCTTCACTCACCTCTGTTGTCCTTCTAGTTTCCTCGTAGGCTTTTGTGCTTGATTCCGCAGACTTGCTCTTGGTTTTGGAACTCTGAGAAGAAAAACAAAAAGATCTTAATCAACAATAGCTGAAGGGAATAATGGTCTATAGCCTACGTAATCAGCTGATATCTAATCGTTGTTGTTGCTGTTGTTTTAGCATGTCTAAAGTTGGGGAGAGTAATGGTCTCCAGACACATTTAGTTGATGTACACTTGGTGTACATCAAGGAAATCAAACTGTGTAGCTAAGGTCAAGACATGACCTGACAGCTTATTTGGCTAAAGGCAACGTTCCAATGAAGCAATTTGAATGTTCAATTGTTCAACGTATAACACTTTTTCCGTTACCTTACAGTCTGCCGGGCTGTTTCTTTCTTTGTATAGTCGTTCTTTACACCTCGGCCGATGTGTTTGATTGTTGCCTAGAGCACGGTCTACTAAAGTAAGTTCCAATAAGTCTTATTGTGAAATGACTCACAAATTTGCACATAGGTTCCTATTATTTTTTTTTAAATTTCAATAGTTCTGAAGTTAGTTTTAATTGAACACACAAGTATTAGAAAACTTGTAATTTATTATTGTCTTGGTGAAATCGTTCCTTGTTAAGTAATCGTCAATTGCTAAAGAATAACACTATTGAATATAGGGTACATTAGTCATTGTGGCAGAGCGAGTTAGCGCGCTAGGCATTGCACACATGGTGACCTGGGTTCGATTCCCAGCGGGGGAGGATTTTTTCTGCTCTGTACTTGGATGTTCGGGGTCCACTCATACCTCGTGAGGAAAAATGAGTAGCTGCTTTAATGTGAAGCAGCGACCAGTGGCAGAATCTTAGGCAAAAAAATAATACAAAATATTGTAAATTAAAGTGGTAAAGTCCTATGATTCTGCGCTACCCACTAAAATTGTGACATAATAACACAAAGAAAAAGCATTATTATTATATTATTATTATTATAGGGTACATCATAAAATTGGCTTGTTTCGTTTTCTTGTCGTTTTGCTTGATTATCTCAGGTTCGTCCTAAATTTCTTTCTGTTCATGAATTACTTGGCTTTCTTGACTTTTATATTTCCACCTACCTCACTTTTAGTCTCCGGAGAAGGGTAGATGGCACCTTCTGTGAAAGTGGTCTCTTCATCTTCATCCTGTGAGCAAATGGATATGGATTAGAAATATCAGTCAAAACAGAACAATTACGTGGAAGAGATTGCCAAAGGCAATAGCTCCACCCTTTTCTTAGGCATCCGAGTATATATATTTTTCTATGTATTTTCTGTTTCTCTTTTTATATCTTTTCCAATTTTGTACATTCATTTGTAATTTTATCTGTTTGCGTATAATATTAATAAAATGTTTAATAATAATAAAAATGAGATGATGAACTACTTACTTAGCTATAAAAGTAGGAATCAATAGTTTTTTTTAAAGCCCTTTGCTTACCCTGTCAAACAAAGGGTGTACTGAAGCGGAACGGGGCGAGTTTTGTTTGTGACAGGGGCCAGACAAATCTGCTTTATACAACATTGATGGCGTAACGTGGCGTTCGGGAAACCTACAATTGCATTAAAACAGCTCTTTGTAAATTTTGTTCTCCTTTCGGAAATCCAATTACCTGATCATAGTCCTCAGGATTCACCGGGACTGGCTCTGTAGTGCTGGCAGTGGTGGTGCCACGACCCTTTGACCTCTGGTTGAAGAAGTTCGTAGCCAGTGTCGACTTTACGGGTGGGGCCGGGGGGCGCTCGACGGTGGGTGGGGCCTCGCTTTCCTCAGAGGCCGGAGCGATCGTGGCCGAATACACCGAGTAGAGAAGAACCAGGAGGCCCCAGATTGCCAGTCGGTATTTTATGCGGCCGCGCCGCTGTGGGAAATGAGGGAAGGTTTAGGGGCAGGTGTCGATGATTTAAAATTCTCAAGCTACAGAAATTGACAATTAAGGTACAAATGAATAAGCACTGTGCTAATAAACACATCTTCGTTTTTGAGGCAGTGCCGTAACCCGTAACATGTTTCCGTCTATGATGCATCACTGACGGAAAATGAAAAGTTTTATTTTTATAAGTAATTATGTATTGTTCAATCATGCAAAAGGACAAATTATTACTTCCGAGAAATTTCTAATATTAGAAATCGGAAGTATTGTGTTCGTTTTTGTAAAAAAAAATATTTTTTTGCTCCGATTTCAATTTTTTTCATATTTCTGGACGTTTCATAACCTCCTGAGCAAATTTGGTTTTGTGTCCGTCTGTCGGTCTGTCGGTCTGTCGGTCTGTCGGTCTGTCTGTCTGTTAAAACGATTCCTTGTAACGCGCAAATCTCGGAAACTACTCGACCGATTTTGATGAAATTTTGTAAACATCTAGGAGACATTCTGTAGATGGTCCCATTTTAAATTCATCGAATTCGTACTAGCGGCTCTGGGTGAAAGAGACCATGCGCCTGACCACTAACTTTTTACTTAAATGCTTATATCTCGTGAACGGTACACCCGATTTTGATGAAATTTTGTATGTATATGCATATTAATGTTCTACACAGGCTTTTTATATTTTCTTTTTAATTAATTATAATTTGACTCTGATATTTAAGAAAATCCAAAATTTTGGACAATAAAGTCAAAAAATAAGAACCACGACTTGCCGATACAGAATTTTTTGTAGAATCTAGAATGTAGAAAAAACGGTTTTCTACCATATAAAACAAATTTGAAGAAAATCGGTTCAGCCGTTTTGGAGATACAAGTAATTTAGTATAAAAACTCAAAATTCGCACGTGTACACAATGTGAAACAATCACGAGGAAGTATTGTGTCCATAATTGGCAGTGTTTTTTTTATTTGATTGTAAGTTATGATTATTTAAAAATACGACAAGAAAAAGTGATTTATAAATGAACAGTAGATTTTTTTGTGCAGCCATCCATAGGAATAAGACGTTCCAAAATAGATATTCAGATCTAAGAATTGAAGTTCATTTTAGAACTCATAAAGAGGTTAGTAAGAGTTAAAACAGTAAATTTGATTTGTGCCAGCTGTAGGTATTGAAAAGTAAGAAAATAACAAAAACAAAATTGATCTACAAAAATAATTATTCAACAACGCAATACGTCACTGATGAATTCAAAATAAATACCCCCACCACGCCACTGGTAGTGTGACATGGACAAAGTTTCTAATGGGTAGACAATGTCACAGTTGACTAACAAATAGAATGGAATAATGGGCGAAATGGTGAACAATAACGAGCCGGAATAAAAACTAAAAGGTGGGGGGGAGAGGTGTTCCGCTGTCCCAGACTCATTTGACCCTGCCACCATCTGCCAGCGTCTACCACCACTTCACTCGTTCTCGCCGGTCCTGCCACCCCTAAAACTGACGTCTCTCACCCTTCCACCACCTTCCTTCTGACGTCTCCTACCACTTTCCTTCTAACGTCTCCTACCACCTTCCTTCTGACGTCTCCTACCACCTTCCTTCTAACGTCTCCTACCACCTTCCTTCTGACGTCTCCTACCACCTTCCTTCCACTCTACTTCCCCGGTCTCTCACGTCGGTCAGGTACCATTTTACAAACCCTAGTCATCACGTTTTCTACCACCCTCCTTCCAGTCCTTCTCAGCTCCCACTTCGCGTTACCTGCGTGCTTCTTTCGGCGTTTCAGCATTTTCTACCACCCACTTGGAAAGGCATCCCACTATTTCAGGTAAGAGGGAGGGGATTTTATAAATGGGTGAAAACAAGCCTCATCTGGAACAGCTCAATGGAAGGAGGCATGGGAAGGGCAGGGGTTGTGGATGTGCGGAGAATTGGAGGACAGGGTTGAAATGGATATCGTAGAAAGTGGGCGAGTTATGGAAAATCCGTGGAAGGTTAAGGAGGACGAGTTTGATGAAGGATCATTGGATGAGAGGCTGGAGAGGAATGGATGAAGGGGATTGAGAAATATTGAGAAGGGTAATCATGAAAAACAGAGAGGCTGAGGAGAGGTGTTTAGGCAGACTGTAGGAGGATGTCTTGGATGTAGAAGTATCAGAAGAGTAAGTGGAGATTTAAGGGAAGCGGAAAGGAAAAAAGTTGAAAGAAGAGGGTAAAGATGTGTTTGGATGGAGGTTGATGGGTTTTGTAAGTTACTCTAATAGTTATCTGTATGGACAGCTTTGATAATAAAAAAAAAAATGGATAGTAGGAAATTAGTTAAAGGAGAAAAAGTAATCGTGGCAGGACATTTGGTGGTTAATATGTAAAACAAGCAGAGTGGTGGAGAATCGGATTTTACAGACGCGTTTGAGGGTCGACTTGAACAGAGAGATGGACACAATTTGAAATAATAAAAGGGTGTCGCATAGTCAGACTAGTCTCAAAAATATTAATTTACGGTTTAAGCTTGTTTTGGGGCGTTAAAATTTGAATTTTCGTTGCAACTTTAAACATAGTTTATGAAATTTAATTGATACTTTAGCCAGCGTCGATGGCATGTTGAATACACCGGTTCCCTTCAGAACACCGAAGTTAAGCGACATCCAGCGAGGTTAAGACTTGGATGGGTGACCATTCAAATTTTAATTCTCGTGACGCTGGCTTTTCCCGGCCCCCCTCAGGCTGGGTGAGGTCAATGTGAGTAGCAGGTTTGTGAGTTTCCTGCGAATGGAGGGTAAAACCCCCGTCGTGATATGACCATGGCAGTTGAAAGCGACGTTAAACCCCACTTAAAAAAAATAATAAATAATTGATACTTTACTTTAGCTCGTAACATAAAGTAAATATTTTTCCAGAGCGCTGTTGAAAAGAAAAATGAAAAACTCGATTAGCACTATGGAAGTGAACAGTCGGCAAGGTTTCCAAAGGAGGAGAGAAATTTGTTGATGAACCAGTGAGTGTAGAACTTTATTTGAGCTAAAAAAAGAAGATTGACAGACGTATAATGGTAAAATGTTTTTCTTTTTTTTCTTTGGTCTGAACGTAGCTTTCAATCGCATGAACATATCAGGACTTACCCTTTATTGGGGATTTACCTTTTATTGGCTGGAAACTCACAAACCAGCTACTCAATTAACCTCACCCAGCCTGAGTTGGGCTGAAAATAACCCCCCGACCACAAAAAATATAATAAAAAATATGTAGTAGATATGCTACTTTCCACTTTACAGCCAATATAGGTTCACAAATTATTTAAATAAATGTCACAAGTAAAGTTTAGTTGCTCCAAACTGACACTATGATACAAACTTTACACCAACATGATTAATGTCGAAACTTTATCTTGCTTTCAAACTTAATTATCAAGATCTACATTAGAATCTATGTTGGAATCTATGTTAACCCTCAACTTGATTTATCTCTGAAATGCTTGCAGTATTATTTCATGTACATTCTACTCCTGTTTTAATAAGGATAAATCTTATTTATTTTACAATTTATTTTTTTATACAAAACAATCTACAATACATTATTAAAGTAGTCACTGTGGCAGAGCGAGTTAGCGCGCTAGGCATTGCACACATGGTGACCTGGGTTCGATTCCCAGCGGGGGAGGATTTTTTCTGCTCTGTACTTGGATGTTCGGGGTCCACTCATACCTCGTGAGGAAAAATGAGTAGCTGCTTTGATGTGAAGCAGCGACCAGTGGCAGAATCATAGGCAAAAAAATAATACAAGATATTGTAAATTGAAGTGGTAAAGTCCTATGATTCTGCGCTACCCACTAAAATTGTGACATAATAACACAAAGAAAAAGCATTATTATTATTATTATACATTATTAACAGAGATAAAAAAAAATAACAATATTTACAAAATAAAATATTTAAATTTACACTTGTCTTGTATAACAGGGCGAAGTGAATGCTTTAGGCATTCTGTGCCACTTAACCTGTATATTTTCAAGAAATATATATTTTATGCGTACGATTAGCTCAGTGGTAAGATATTGGCTGGCCATGCGGAAGGTCTCGGGTTCAAACCACAGAGAGGACAAAAAATGTATACAAAATTTGGTTATAGTTATTTGTAAGAGATACCTTTCGGTGCGTTCGTGTTGACCCAGCATTTCAATGGGAAATATATTAGTCTATTAGTGTCACTTCTCGCCCATCAGAGGGAAATCCTATACACATTGGCAACCTACAATAGAGACCACAAGCGTCTAGCTCTAAAATAGCTACTACAGCTGCTGTCCTGTGTATGGCTACAAAATAAATGAGGCTGTGAAACACTCATCTTAATGAAAAAGATTTTTTTTTTTTTTTTTTTTACTGGTAATGAATTTCAACTTAATAAGTTTCTATGTCTTAAATTGTTTCATCTTGAAATACTAATAAAAAGAGGGTACATTTGCTGAAGAATAGGTCATATACTTGAAATTTTATCCTTTAAGAAAACATTCCGTAGAAGAAAATCTGCATTTGAAAAGTCATAATGGATCCTGTGTTAGAAAAGATGTTATATTATTCTTCTTTATACCTACTGTAAGTCTGAAAATGAAAAGAGTCGTTATCCAAGGATTTGAAAAGACTACCTAGTTGAAATGAATAGGAGAAAGAAAGGAATATGAGCGAAGGATAGCGAGAAAGGAAAGGTAGATGAGTGAGAGAGAATGATAAGGGATTTCTTTTTGAAGAGGGAGATGAGAGATGTCTAGGAAGATAAAGAAAGATAGAAAGAGAATGATGAGATAGATAAGAGTGGGGAGATAAAGAAAGAGAGAGAGAGAGGATCATGAGATAGAATAGAGTAGGGAGATATAGAAAGAGAGAGTGAATGTTGAGATAGATTAGAAAAGAGAGATTAAGAAAAAGAGAGAGAAAGATATTATGAAGAGTAGGGAGATAAAGAAAGAGGGAAAAAAAGAACGAGAATGATGAGATGAAGAAGAGTAGAGAGATATCGAAAGAAAGAAAGAGAGAGATAGAAATATTTTGATGAGATAAATAAGAGTAGAGAAATAAAGAAAGAAAGAGAGAGCGATTAGCGATATATTATGATGAGATCGTAAAAGTAGGGACATAAAGACAGAAAGAGAGAGAGAGAGATATTATGATCAGATAAATAAGAGTAGGGAGATATAGAAAGAGAATGATGACATAAAAAAGAGTAGGGAGGAGAGAGAAAGATATTGTGATTAGATAAAATGAGTAGGGAGATTAAGAAAGAGAGAGTAATAAGTACCAACCAGCGTCTATGGTGCGTTGAATGCACTGGTTAAACCGAAATTAAAAAGAATACAGAGATAAACCGACCTCGGTAGCTAGAATTTGGGTTTCAGTCTAGGAAAATGATAAGAATGAGAGAGAATGATGAGATAGGTAGAGTAGGGAGATTAAGAAAGAGAGGATAATGTCAGAAATAATATCAGCTAGCGTCGATGGTGAGTTGGAAGAACCTGTTAAATCGAAAATAAAAATAGATATATCAACCTCGGTAGCTAGAACTTGGGTTCCAGTCTAGGAAAATAAGAAAGTAGAGAGTCAAAGAGATTATAATGAGGTGAATAAGAGTAGGGAGAGATTAAGAAAGAGAGACAGGATGATGAGATATATAAGGGTAGGGAGATAAAGAAATTATGAGATATATAAGGGCAGGGAGGTACAGAAATTGAGAGCAAGAGGGAGAGAATATGATGAGATAAAAAAATAGTATTTAGATAAAGAAAGAGAGACAGAGGATGATGAGATATATAAGTGTAGGGAGATAAAGAAATTGAAAGAGGGAGAGGATGATGAGATAGATAAATGTAGGGAGATAAATCAAAAAGAGAAAATATAACAATATTTTCGAGAGAGAAAAAATGAAATAGAGAAAGAAAGAGGGAAGCTTCCCAATCTCATTCATCAAGCGAAAGAAGAATGGCCACTTCAAATGACAGTTATTCTGAAAAATCCATCCAGAAACTTAATAATTGGAAAACTCGACATAATCACACTCAGCTCTGACAGCCGCTTTCTTTGGAAAGCTCAAGGAGGGAAATCTTTTATTTCTATCGCTTCTCAAGCTCTCAGCATATTGGGAGAATTTTTCTTTATTTTCCTTATGGTTGCACATCTCTGAATTTTTTTTTTTTTTTTGCTGGGATAGACGTTGTACGTATACTTTGTTGTACATGATAGGAAAAAAGAAGTTTTGGGAGAACAGATAGAAGAAAATTCTTTCGTATATCTCTAGAAATTTCTAATTTAAAAATAAAATAATACCTATAGGAGTCGATCAGGAATAAACAAAAACAAAAAAAAAAAAAAAAAACTAGTTAGGGTGGTATAATCTTTTTATTAAACCAAATTTGGCAGAAGTTTTTTACCATCAAATTGTTAGACAGAAAAAAATTCACCATGTTTGAAAGAGTTTTTTTACTATCAATTTTTTTGAAAGAAAAAAATTCTACGAAATTGTTGAATAAAATAAACAAATTTTCGTAATATTAAATTAAATAAAATTTGAAAATAAATTGTACATCAATACCCACATAACAGGACAGGAAGAAGTCTTTAAATATACAAAAATAACTCACCATATTTCTGTGTAGATTTCACAGGCCAAACTTTTCTCTCCTAAAATAACATTGTCCGACCGAAAAACTAACGGGGGAGCGATCAATGCTCGTGCCACAACTATTGTGATTCCCCAACACAAATTTTCCGACTCCTTTTTTTTGCAGCTTTCAACCCTCCCCCCCTTTCCATTCACCTCCCCCTCTTACTTCCCCTCTTTCCTATCCTACTGCTCTGTTCCCTTTCCCCTCTTTTACTTATTTTCCTCTTCCTATTTGTCTCTCCTCCCTCCTACTCCCCTCATGATCTTCTCTACCTTCCCTTTATTTCAACATCCCCCCGCTCTTGAAAAATACACTACTGCCCTTCTCATTTCTCCTCCATTCCTCTCTTACTTATTTTCCTCTTCCCATTTCCCTTCCCCTCACCAACCTACCTTAACATCCCCCCCTTTTAATTAATCCAGTTCCTTCCTCTCTTCATTTCCCTGCTCTCCTTCACCCCTTATCCCTTTCCTCACCTCCCCTCTATACTGCGTCTTCCTCCTAATGCACCTCCCCCCTCCTATGATCCTAAATTTCCGTTCTTACTCATTTCTCATCTCACTCTTCTCTTCTTATACCCAACACCTCCTTATCTACCTCTTTTTTACTCCTAAGTACCCCTTCCCCACACTTTCCATCCTCCACCACTATTCCCTCAATCTTTTACTCTTCTACCTCCCTTATTAATTTACCCTCCTCCGATTCCCTCCATCCTTCCCACCATTCTATCACTCTCTTACTCTTCTACCTCCCTTATTAATTTACCCTCCTCCAATTCCCTCCATCCTTCCCACCATTCTCTCACTCTCTTACTCCACTACCTCCCTCGTTCCCCTACATTCTCCTACTCCGATAAGATACAAAGTACGAGAAAGCTTTCGATTCGAACTTCTCACTGACAGCCAAAAGTTTCCACGCATGCGCGTTTCGAACATCCCTCTTTTTGTCTCCCAATTCTCTCCCCCTTACACCGCGCCCCTGATAGGCCCACCTCTCCCTTTTCCTTCCTCATTAGCTCTCCCTCTTGCCCCCCGATTTCGGAGGCCCCTGCTGTGAATAAATACTTCCCCTTTTCTAAAGTGAAGAGGAAGAAAGAAGGGATTTCACATCGCTCTCTCCCACTACCCACCCACTTGTAAATCCCTTTCGATTTGTTTGATTCCCTAATACTCCCTCACTTTATTTCTTCTTTACTCTCTCTGTCCCTCCCTCCCTCCCTCTCTCTTTCTCTCTGTCTCTTCTCACTCTCTCTCCCTATCACTCTTTCCCTCTCTCCCTTTCCCTTTCTCTCTCTCTTCTCCCCCTACTCCTATCTCTCTCACTTAAAAATTCCCTCTTCTCTATGTACATCTCCTAATCTTGGTCATTCCTTCCTCTCTCTCTCTCTCTCTCTCTCTCTCTCTCTCTCTCTCTCTCTCTTCTTTATTTTCTTCTCTCATTCCAGTCATTACTCAGTTTATTTTCATTTGTCATTCATACTACATACATATCTTTCTCTCTCTTTCTATATTTCTATATACATATACGTATGTCATATATCTCTCTCATTCCCTTGAGTACAGTACATTGACATGGGATAAAGACAAGTAATAGATTGGGAAGGATATGAAACACTCGCTCTATCTATCTATCTATACAATACATACAATATCTATACATATACCTATCTATAAATAGACCTATCTCTCTCTATTTTCCTTTCTCTCTATCTATTTGTCTATTTGCCTTTCTGTCTCCGTTTTCTCATCTATACATACTTCAGGTAGGCATAAATTACATTTCAAAGGTGGTGATGTTAACGAAATGGAGCCATCCTTTGATTGTACTGCAGATTAGTTTATACTTACCTACATTATATATTTTGAATTTCTGGCAATATTGGGACTTTTCGTACGGTAGACGTCACTCAAATTCGAACTCTCATGATGCCGGCTATTCGTGGCCCAATCCAGGCTAGTTGAGGATCTAAACCATTGAGCAGAGCTTTCGCCATTACAACAACAGCAATAACAACAATCACAACAACAGCAACACAATCATCAACATGTCATTCACTGTTTTCTCTTTTATCTGCTGTGTCATCCACTTTGCATGATTATTCTCTATTTACATTGAACTCTCTTATTCCTCTCTCTCTCTTTCTCTCTTTCTCTCTCTCTCTCTCTTTATCTATCTCTCCCTCTTCCAAATCTCTCTCTCTTATTCCTCTTTCTCTCTCTCTTTTTTTCTCTCTCTCCCTCCTCATTTGTCTACTCCTCTGTGTCTTAGAGGATGCTTTTTCCTCTAAGTGATCCCTTTTTTCACGATTTTTCTGCTGAGTTCGAGTGCCCCCCACTCTGCTGCTTTTTTAAAGAAGGATTTTTTTTATCCCAATGTAAGCCTACAACATTTTTTTTATTCGTTTTCGCATCTCTCTTTGCCTATTTCTCTACATTCTATGTGTTACTTTGTATACTCTACATTCTTTACATTAGGCGTTTTTCTAATACCTCTGTGGCGATAAGACTCGGATTGCGTACTGTCTTAGATAGTGAAAACCGATGCTAAGTAATGACTTAAGTTATGGATTTTGTCTATTATTTTGCCCTAAAAGTTTATTAGTCTTTCAAATTCTCAATCATCATACTCTTTTAAATAAACCAGTAGAAATAGATAAAGATTAGATACAGGATAATTAAGATAATAATAAATAAATGCTTTATTACTTTTTATTATTTATTATTTTATGTTTATTTATTAAATTTTACTTAGATATGTACAATACAAAAAATATTTATTCTAATATTTAAACAATAACAGTAGGTAAGAATTAATGCATTTCTGAGAAAAACTTGAAATGGGACTCGAATCAACGGCACCGTCATACAGGTTACAAGTCCGCCGCCTTATCAATCGAGCCACTGAGGTCCGTATAATATCCTCTGAGAGAAAAAATCTTGATCCTTGATAACTCAGTAGTTTGACCGATTGGAGGTCGGTGGTTCAAGTCCGGATTCAGCGTATATTTAGTAATAATAATATCACCTTATTTATACTGCCTGATTAAGACTATTAAAGACCCATTATTCCAGCAGTAAGTCCAAGACATATTATAATGTGTTAAAATCCCAAATGGGAGGATAACTTGTCATGTCCCGGCTGGGTTTCGAACCTACGACCTCTGGAATCTCTGGATTCACAGAGTGCTGCCTTTACCACTGAGCTACCGCGACAGCTAGTAATGCGAGTTTAAGTAGTTGTGATATCACGAAAGTGATCAACACAAATATGATAACAGACTGATAACTTTAATATCCTCTGAGGTCGGTATAATATCCTCTGAGGTCAGTATAATAACACTTATTCAGTGTATTTTTTCGATGGGGTGATTTTCCCCTTGCGTTGTAAGACGCATGTCTTGCTTCCTGGGTGACAGCCTCAGACGTGACATCGAAATGCGCAGGTGAAATAGGTGACCCTGTATTCAGCGTGTTTCACACTACCAAGGTTGATGCTGGTTGTGACGGGACCCTGTATGCATCGTGCTTCACTCTACCAAGGTTGATGCTGGTCGTGACGGGACCCTGTATTCAGTGTGCTTCACTCTACCAAGGTTGATGCTGGTCGTGACGGGACCCTGTATTCAGTGTGCTTCACTCTACCAAGGTTGATGCTGGTCGTGACGGGACCCTGTATTCAGTGTGCTTCACTCTACCAAGGTTGATGCTGGTCGTGACGGGACCCTGTATTCAGTGTGCTTCACTCTACCAAGGTTGATGCTGGTCGTTACGGGACCCTGTATTCAGTGTGCTTCACTCTACCAAGGTTGATGCTGGTCGTTACGGGACCCTGTATTCACCGTACTTCACTCTACCAAGGTTGATGCTGGTCGTGACGGGACCCTGTATTCAGTGTGCTTCACTCTACCAAGGTTGATGCTGGTCGTTACGGGACCCTGTATTCACCGTACTTCACTCTACCAAGGTTGATGCTGGTCGTGACGGGACCCTGTATTCACCGTGCTTCTCACTCTACCAAGGCTGATGCTGGTCGTGACGGGACCCTGTATTCAGTGTGCTTCACTCTACCAAGGTTGATGTGACGGGACCCTGTATTCAGTGTGCTTCACTCTACCAAGGCTGATGCTGGTCGTGACGGGACCCTGTATTGAGTGTGCTTCACTCTACCAAGGTTGATACCAAGGACTTTGCCCGATGCGTTGTAAGACGCAAGTCTTGCTTCCTGAGTCCCCAGTTGCAGCCTCAGACGCGACATCGAGATGGACAGGTGAAATAGCTGACCCAGTGACCCTGTATTCAGTGTGCTTCACTCTACCAAGGTTGATGCTGGTCGTGACGGGACCCTGTATTCATCGTGCTGCCATAGCTCTGGGACACCCCACTGAACACGCTTTCCGTGTCCTTGCGGTTCCACGTGCCCAGCCGGTTCTTGTAGGACGAGCAGGGGATGATGCCGCTCATGCCCGGGGGGCGGTCCAAGTTGAGAGAACTGGTGGAGCCCATGAGCAGACGGGCGGCCGACAGGTTGAAGGTGCTGTGGTGGTGGGCGGAGCCGGCGCCCTCGGGGTGGAGGTGTTTGTTGACCAGGGGCTCCGTGTCCACGCTGGTGGACACGTCGCGGTACTTGCCGGATGGGCGGGACACGATGAGGAAGATGGCGACCAGGACACCCTGTATAAGAGAAGAGGGGTTTTTCATTATTATTATTATTATATAATTCTTTATTAGACACAAAAGGACATTATGTACATACAAGTAATAAATTTAACAGTGAAAAAATGAAAAAAACAATATCTCTATATATAAAACAGAAAAAAGGACTACCTACCTACCTACCTACCTACCTACCTACCTATGTTTGTTTGTTTGTCCGGAGTTGTTTAGCCAAAACGGTAAGAGATAGCGAAAAATGTCTCAGAATTGACCCCCCCAAAACCATTATGGCTTTGTCCAGAAAAATTATAAAAAGTTCAAAAAGGCATTGCTGTCCAGCAGTACGGCCATGCCTTAGTAAATTTGAAATTTAGTCCCGTTGCAAAGCACGGGCAAACGGCTAGTATACAATAAAAATGAAAATGAAAAAGAATAGAAAATATTTGAAAACATTTGTCCTAACTAAAGGGCGGGGTTATTGCCTATGGCAATCTCTTCCACCCAACCCTTTTAGAATACTAAGGCCGATTAAGTGGACGTTTTTGTAATACCTCTGTGGCGCTAAGCTACGGATTGCGTACTGTGTAAGATAGGGAAAACCGAGGCTTAGCAATGACTTAAGTAATAGAATTTGTCTATTTATTTCGACCTTTATGAGGAAGATGGCGACCAAGACACCCTGTGTAGGAGAAGAGGGGGTTTTTTTAGAATACTAAGGCCGATAATTATAGACGTTTTTGTAATACCTCTGTGGCGCTAAGTCACGGATTGCGTACTGTGTAAGATAGGGAAAATTGACGCTTAGCAATGACTTAAGTTATAGAATTTGTCTATTAATTTCGGCCTTCATGTATCAGACTATCGGTTTACTCTTATATTATTATCCATTTCTCTTATATCCAGGTTCGACTGTACAATCATACACATTTTATGGCTCTTGAGAAGTCTTAGGGCGGATTTAATAGACGTTTTTATAATACCTCTGTGGCGCTAAGTCTTGACTTGCTTACTGTCCCAGATGAAGAAAACAAATGCAGGACTCAAGTCATGACTTAAGAACTCGATTTTGTCTATGAATTTCACCCTTAGACTCTCTCTCTCTCTCTTTTTCTCTCTCCCTCCTCCAAATGTCTCTCGTATTCCTCTCTTTCCCTCCTACTTCGTCTACTCTTCTATCTCTTAGGATACTTTTTCCCTCTAAGTGATCCCTTTTTTCACGATTTTCCTGCTGAGTTTTAGGGTGGTATGCAGAGTCCTCACTGTAGGGATGCCTGGGTCATTTGTCCCTTCAGCTGATTTAGTTATGCAGAGACGTTTGTTTAAAGCGTCTGTGCGCATGTACATTCAGATGTTTCTAAATAATTGTCAATGTCGAAGTTTTCCCTATAGCAAGCTCGGGACCACCCTACAGTGAACCCTATAGGCATAACAAAAACGTCTCTGCATACCAATCTTAGATTCTCTCTCTCTCTCTCTCTCTCTTTCTCTCTCCCTCCTCCAAATTTCTCTCGTATTCTTCTCTCTCCCTCCTCCTTTGTCTACTCCTCTATCTCTTAGGATACTTTTTTCCTCTAAGTGATTCCTTTTCTCACGCTTTTCCTGCTGAGTTTTAGGGTGGTATGCAGAGTCCTCACTGTAGGGATGCCTGGGTCATTTGTCCCTTCAGCTGATTTAGTTATGCAGAGACGTTTGTTTAAAGCGTCTGTGCGCATGTACATTCAGATGTTTCTAAATAATTGTCAATGTCGAAGTTTTCCCTATAGCAAGCTCGGGACCACCCTACAGTGAACCCTATAGGCATAACAAAAACGTCTCTGCATACCAATCTTAGATTTTCTCTCTCTCTCTCTCTCTCTCTTTCTCTCTCCCTCCTCCAAATTTCTCTCGTATTCTTCTCTCTCCCTCCTCCTTTGTCTACTCCTCTATCTCTTAGGATACTTTTTTCCTCTAAGTGATTCCTTTTCTCACGCTTTTTCTGCTGAGTTTTAGTGCCCCCCCCCCCCCCTCAACAATGTCGCCGGAAACTCACCACAAGCAGACTAGAAATGATGATGAAGAGAGTGGCGTAGGGGAAGCCGGTGTACTCGTAGAGAATGCCGGCCACAGAGGGGCCGATGAAGGCCCCGAAAGCAAAGGTAGAAGTCCACAGGCCGGAAATGAGGCCGTACGTCTCCAGATTGTTAGGGAATCCGTAGGCTCTGGGAATGAGAATAATAACAATAATAATATTGCCTTATTTTACCTGCCTGATTAGTACAATTGAGTCCCATTATTCCAGCAGTAAGCCGTATTAATAAGTGTTAAAAATCCCAAATGGGAGAATAACTTGTCATGTACCGGCTGGGTTTCGAACCCGCGAACTCTGGAATATCTGGACTCACAAAGTGTCGCCTTTACCACTGAGCTACCGGGACGAGCTAATAATATATGGGTAATCAAGTGGCTAAGGCGCTAGTCTGATAATCTAGGTAGCGTTTCGAATCCCACCAAATGTATGTTTTTTTACTGATTTATTTGAGTTCATGACTACTTATGAAAAGCACTCTGAGGGTTAGGTGGTAGTGAATACTTTAAAAATTAATCTTTTATAGTGGTTACCTTCAACTATTTTCTAGACCAAGGGTTTTATTGGTATATAAAGAAAAAGACCAAATTCTCACGATGGTTGATCGCACATGCGGTTCAGGACGAGCCAACTTTTCAAATTAGGTTGGCTGGAGACCATTAGTCCCCCAGTCTTAGCCAAGCTGGTTACAACAACAACAAAAAACAGCAACAACTAGTAGATTCATTTATAATTCAATTAAATTAAAAAAAAAAAACACGAATAAATTATAGCTCATAACTCATATAGGTATGCAAATCAATCAAATTCTTGCAAAGAAAAAGGAATACATTACTTTTTTGAATTAATATGCTAGAAAAATATATTTTCTTACTTACATAGCGGTTCTCAAAGCGTCAGTAAAGGAGGACACCAATTGGGCCGCAATTCCAAGACCATGGATCACCAGGCCCACAATTGTCACCCATAGAACTCTGAAATGGAACCATAGACAAATAATGATGCAATCAATGAGACATTTGATTGTATAACGCAGATAGATAATACGACAAAAAATATTGTTAAAAAAAGTTGAACAGGATTTTCTATTTAAGAAATCAGGAGTTTCTAATTCGTCTAGAAATGTTATCAGTTCAATTTCGAAAAAACCGACTGCAAAGAATACTTTCTATAGCATATAGATAATCATCATAGGGTGGCGTCATCGTGAACGATGGTAACCAGACAGTGGAGGAATGACTCAGCACTACTACCACTGTCTTTACAAGGAGGCTAATAATTCACAAGGGCCCCCAGAACCAAGTCAATGCTGGTCTACTCCCTGTTTATAGTCCCCCAGCCAGACTGCTGGTCTACTCCCTGTTTATAGTCAGTCCCCTAGCCAGACAGGTAATAGAAAGTAAAAAATCAAATAGAACCAACTGGTCTCAATAGATCGCATTACGTCACATTTCTATCTGTTAGGACAATCCTGCCCCCTTTCCACTGAATTCCTACAAGCAGGGCCTCCTTCCAGACTCAAAATCCGAAAAATCTTCCTTTCAACCTTCAATGTTTGTTCAAATAAACCAATCAATGTGTGTTGTTTAGTGTATGAGATTGAGAGTTCTTTCTGTAACCAGGCTCAGGTTAGATAGTAATACAGACGAATAAGAGGGACAAGATTTTTTTTTTTTCATCCAGGTTACTCTTATTGAGAACATTTTCCTTTATACAGAGGTAAAATTGATCTGGAAATACCTAGTTCTCTTATATCCAGGTTTCTCTTATAGAGATTATTTTCCTTTATACAGAGGTAAAATTGATCTGGAAATACCTAGTTCTCTTATATCCAGTTTTCTCTTATAAAGAGATTATTTTCTATTATACAGAGGTAAATTTGATCTGGAAATAGTTCTCTTATATCCAGGTTTCTCTTATAAAGAGATTATTTTCCTTTATACAGAGGTAAATGTGATCTGGAAATAGTTCTCTTATATCAAGGTTGGACTACAACCTATTGTAAAAAGAAGAAAAAAATATAATCTGTCCCGGTAGCTCAGTGGTAAAGGCGGCACTCTGTGAATCCGGAGATTTCAGAGGTCGTGGGTTCGAAACCCAGCCGGGACATGACAAGTTATCCTCCCATTGGGGATTTTTACCCCATAATAATATGTCTTGGGCTTACTGCTGGAATAATGGGACTTTAAAAGTCTTAATCGGGCAGTATAAATAAGGCGATATTATTATTATTATTATTATTATTATCCTTTATACCTACAGAGATAAATTTGATCTGGATCCAGGTTTTACTTATATCCAAAAAAAAAAAAAAAATATATCAATTTTTTTTAACTCTGCATTTACTTACGTTTCACCCGGTATGAAAGGGGCGGGGCCTATGAGACTGAAGCCCACCGCCAGCAGGATACACCCGGTCACCGTGACCACCTTGGGGTAGACATAGCGGTCGCACAGCCACCCACAGCAGGGCGCCATGAGGGCGTAGGTGCCGCCATTGATGACGAACATGAGACCCAACACCATGGGCGAGAGGTGGAACTGGAAGAAAAGTCGTCAGATATTTGATAACTTATTTCTTTATTTTTTACATACATCTACACTGATATAACCTCTGGGAGGATACATCAGCAATAACTGATGTGTACTTATATTAAACTATAAAATGAGTGTCGGTCTATGAACAGTGTTGTTATACCTGTCCATGGCGCCGACTATAGGGGAATTGAACTTATCTGTTTCCTTTCTGTTTGATATATCAAAAAAAATATTTTGATTTTCCCTAAGTCTGGTGTCCGGTATCTTTACCGTAAGTTTGTTTTTTTATATAGGGACAGTTAATTTGACCTCGGCACACATTTTCGAGTAATTTTATTTCTTGTTCGTTTCTTCTTTTTTCTAGCGTTTCAAGGCATATGTGTTCTAGTAGTAGGTCATTATCGATATAATTAGGGTATAGGAGGTACATTCCATTTAATTTGAGAACAAGAATCTAACAAAGTGTGATTGAATTCTTTCTATGATTTTAGTGCCTACTTTTGTGACCAGAGCACACCACCGTATTCTAGATTGGATTGGACTAGGGATTGGTAAAGAAGTTTTATGGCATCTGGGTCTGATATGACACACTGACCCACTTATCGTGACGTTACAAACTTACACTGCTAAATTTTGTGACTCGCACCACCGACCTGTAGGTTAAATTACATTGTATTCCTGGGGTCTTTTCTAAAAGAAATTCCTATGTTCTGCGTCCATTATTTAGAAGTATTGCACCCCATTGGGCTCACTCTTCACTTTCAAACACCTAGAGGCTTAAAGTCCGCCGCCTTATCGATCGAGCTACTGAGGTTGGGGGAAAATATTGCATACCCAAGGCTTTTCAAGATGCAACCTTCAATATCCTGTTTAGACACCACAAGGGAAAGATTCAATTTGGAATAGTGGACCAAGGGCAAAATCAATAGACGTTTTTGGAATACCTCTGTGGCGCTAAGTCATGGATTGCGTACTTTGTAAAATAGGGAGAACTGACGCTAAGCAATGAATTGAGTTATCTATGTTGAACATTTATTTTGCCCTAAGTAGGTATAGGATTTCGCTAGTTCAAGTATCCCATTGCTGCATTGTCTACAAAACCTTGCCTACTCTCTAGCCCTAGCTCCAAAAAAACGACGCTTAAGCAGATACTGTTACAATTATAGTGTTGTTTTTATTAATCACATGGCTGAAATCTGATACCACTGATAATTAAAGGAGGTGACAAACCTGTCTGAGATGAGGTTCCAGAGTGGCCTGTAAGAACCCAATGCTCATGGAAGTCACCACGATGGAGCATGCGGCCAGGAACACCCCCGGGAGCTTTAGAGCTTGGATCAGTCGAGCTGGAAAGGCCAAGAAAATCGAGAAATGATTCACACAAAATAAAAAATATTAATAAAAAAAATTAAAAAATATTAATTAATCAATAGTTATGTTGGAGATTTTTCCTGGGTTTCAACGACGCTTTCAACTGTATGGTCATATCACGACGGGGTCGTTATCCTCCATTTGCAGGAAACTAGCAAACCTGACACCCACATTAACCTCACTCAGCCTGGATTGCCGAAATGTTAGCTTCACGAAGTCTTCACCTCGCTGAACGTTGCTTAACTTGGGAGATCCTACAAGAACTGGTGCATTCAACGCGCCATTCAACGTTGAATCAAAATGACTGTCTAGTAACATTTCTAAGATCGCATGCTATCCATGCTTGATTTAGGCCACAAAAGATTTAGTTTTTATAGATAATTATAGATAATAATATCGCCTTATACATACTGCCCGAGTAAGACTATTTTTCCAAGAGTAAGCCCAAGACGTAAAAATTCCAAATGGGAGGATAACTTGTCAGGTCCGGCTGGATTTCGAACCCGCAACCTCTGTATTACCAGACCGCCGCCTTTACCACTGAGCTACCGGGACAGACGGGTACAGAAATATGGAATTCCACTAGTTAATATTATTCAACAAGTTCCACCCAACCCTTGTTAATGGGTTGGGTGGAAGAGATTGCCACAGGCAATAACCCCGCCCTTTAGGTAGGACATTATTGTTATTTTCTTTTTTACTTATTTATATTGTCATTTATTTGTTTTTTTTTTCTCTCTTATTTTTATACTGTTACCATTGTACTTTGTCCTCCTAATAAAGCTTAAAAAAAAGGCAAAGGCAAAGGAAGACATTTACCTCCCGTCTGGTCGTCAGACTCCCTCTGTTCATGCTCGGGCAACACGAACATGGTCATCAGGGCCGACAGGAAAAGCATGAAGCCCAACACTACGAAGGGGGTCATGAAGTTGCCCCACTGGTAGAGGGCGCCCCCCACTGTGGGCCCCACGATGAGGCCCAGCCCGAAGAATGTCTCCAGGGAGGCCTGGAAGAAAATGGGAATAATATATAAAATAAGTTAATTTATATTACGAAAATTTATGTATGAAAGGGTATTTATTTCCTGTAAATAATAATTTAAAGAAAAGAGAAAAGATATTTTCATCATAGGGTGGCGTCATCGTGAACGACGGTAGCCAGACAGTGGAGGAATGACTCAGCACTTCTACCACAGTCTTTACAAGGAGGCTAATAATTAACAAGGGCCCCCAGAACCAAGCCAATGCTGGTCTACTCCCTGTTTATAGTCCCCCAGCCATTGGAATATTATTGGAATAATAAATAAAATAAAATAAGTTAATTTATATCATGAGAATTTATGTATGAAAGGGTATTTCCTGTAGATAATGTAAAGAAAAGGGAAAAGATATTTTTAAGTAGAAAAAAGAAATTAAAGTTACCATTTATTTTTTTTCTTCTTTTTTTTGTATCTATACTCAAATAAATAAAGAGGTGCTTTGTTAAACTGTTGGCATAATGGGACTACCTGTCTTGCGCTGACAGTCTAAATAAAGCACTACTTATACTTATTCTTATATTTGTGTTTGTCGCTTTCGTGACATCACAACTACTCAAACTCTCTTTACTAAATCTACGCTGAACCCGGGACTTGAACCAACGAAATCCAGGTTACAACTGTTACAAGTCCGCCGCCTTATCGATCAAGCTACTGAGATTGGTATTTCAGTGTATTATATTGTGGTGATAATAATAATAATAAAGCATTTGTTTTACCTATTTTTCATTTCTTTTTTTGTATACAGAGGACCCGTACTAAGCCATTTTGATTTGGCTTCTAAGAACGCGCGATTATAGCTCAGTGGTTAAGCACTCGCTTGCCATGCGGAAGGTCCCGGGTTCGATCCCCCGTGCCGACAAATATTTGTATTCTTAATTTGTTTACAATGTTATAGTTTGTAAGGGATACCTTCCGGTGCGCTCGTGTTAGCCCAGCACCAAATTGGGAAGTATTGTGTCACTTCTCGCCCATCAGAGGGGAGGCATACTACGGGATGGGTAGGCTACAACACAGACCACGAGCGTCTACAGTGGCTCCTGTTTCATGGCTAAGAAATAAAAACGGCTGTGAAACAATCATCTTTAAAAAAAAAAAAAAAAAAAAAAAAATATATAAGACCTGTTTGACTGCTGGAGTAAAGGGACTTTTCAGTCTTACCTCGGCAGTATAAACAAGGTATATTCTATTATATTCTATTCTATTCTATTCTATTCTATTCTATTCTATTCTATTCTATTCTATTCTATTCTATTCTATTCTATTCTATCCTGATGCTACTCACAAACGTGGTGGCCACATTGTCCGGGAACTCCATGGCGATGATGGCGAAGCTAGCGGTGAGGAAGGCGGCATTGCCCATCGCCTCCACGATGCGAATGACGAAGGAGAGGATGATGAACGGGTAGTGGCCCTCCACCATGTGGAGGCAGCCGAACAAGATGGCGCAGATGCCAGTGGTAAAGATGCCTCCATTGAAGAGGTACTTGGGGCCTATGCGGTTGAGCTGAGAATGAGAATGGTTTGTTAATTAATTTTGTACTGTAATAGCATTAGTTTTAAGCACTTAGTTGTGCCTATACGTATTATACATTGTAAATTGAGGACTCTAGTATCAAAACCGGCTCTCTCCACTTTTTCTAATTTAACAGGATGGGCAAAAAACATATTGAACGATAACCCTTTAATCAATGTATTTGAGTGTGGAGAGAGAACAGTTTGAAAATGAACGCATATTTTACAACAGAATTACTATGGGAGAGAGTAGGTTTTGAGATGTAATGTTTTTTTCAGTCTATGCGACTTTAAAAAGAGATTCCAGGGGTACCACAACCTCATTTTCAATTTTTTTGGAGAGAGCCGGTTTTGATACTAGAGCCCTCAATTGTGAAAAATATCATTTGTAAACGATATCACAATAAACTTATTTGATTTGATTTGATTTGAAGAGGTTGGTTGGATTTAACCCAGTTGAATGGAAAATAGATTTGAAGCTGACCAATCTGATTGATGTGAAAGTTTTTCTTAATAAGGGGTCTGTTGTACTAAGAAAGTTAGGTTAGAAAGGCCTGTTAGAAATTACATTGGTGAGACCAAGGTCTTAAATCCTATAAGATACTAACAGTATCTATACAGAGTGTTCAATTTTTAAATGTATATACCATAGAAAATTAACCCGTAAATCACGGTTTTGTGTCTATTTGCTGTCCGTTACGGCTCCCTGTTAAATATTTTTTCTGATAAAAGGGTGATTTGGGGCAAGGACTTTAAATAAATATTCATTTTTTTAAAAAAGGGTGATTTACGGATACAACTACTCGAAAAAAACGATTGAAATCGCTAAAGCGCTAAATCCGTAAAAGCGTTATGGAAGTTCGGCAACATTTTGGCTTTCTCAAATGTATTTTAACAATTCATTATTTTTACGTACTTCTCAACAATTGAGAGAAAGACGATAACAAAATCGTTGGCAATCTGAAATCAGAGTTGGCGTTAGAAGCGGAATCTTGTAAAATGTGGTAGGAGTGCACAAAAACCATAGAACGTCAATCATGACAGTTTCATCATTATGACCAATGTCAATCCCAAAAAGGTTTTGGAAAAGTTATTATTTTTTTTTTTAATGAATATTTATTTAAAAGGGTTGGAAAAGTTAAAGTTAATTAAATAAATCTATTATGATGTTGGATGATGCGAATGTACAAAATCATCATCATCACCATTGGGTGGCGTCATCGTGAACGATGGTAGCCAGACAGTAGAGGAATGACTCAGCACTTCTACCACTGTCTTTACAAGGAGGCTAATAATTGACAAGAGCCCCCAGAACCAAGCCAATGCTGGTCTACTCCCTGTTTATAGTCCCCCAGCCGGACAGCCAGCTGTCAATTATAAAAATAGAAAAAGTTTCTGATTGACCCAATACTCACATGTTGGCCGTAGAATGGACTGACTATGAATACCACAAGCTCGAAAACTCCAAACACGAAACCATATTCAGTGGGTGATGCTCCTTTTTTCTCTGCCTGAAAATCAAAGGTTAAATTATTACGAGGGTACTTATCATGTTGGATTTGACAAGTTATGGGAAATTCAGGGCGAAATTAATAGACAAACGATATCCACAAAACAAGGGAAATAATTCCCTTAGTGTAGATGGCAATATGTACATCGTACATAGTTACATAATTACTGAAATCTTATTAAATAGGTGGGTGGTAGGCAAATATAACTTACATCATTTTTCTTTCTGGCTCAGTATTCAAGTATTCAAAATCTAGGGTAAAATTAATAGACAAAATCGATAATTTAAGTCATTGCTTAACATCGATTTTTCCATCTTAGACAGTACGCAATCCGAGACTTAGCGCCAGAGAGGTATTATAAAAACATCTATTAATCTGTGTAAGATCGATCTGTGTAAGATAGGGAAAACCAACGCTAAGTGAAGACTTAAGTTATTGATTTTGTCTATTAATTTCGCCCTAAATGTTGCTCTCATTGGGAAACTGGCTCAAATCTGTCAAAACTCAACAAAAGTAGTCTTACCTCTTGAGGGTAGAATGGCGCCTGCAGAGATACACAAATAGCATTGCAGAAGTCAGCTATACTGAACACGATGAGCGTCAACCATTGACGCTTGGTAAAGGAACTCATATTCATATCAGGTGGAAGAGGGGTTTCTGAACCTCTGAGAATCCAAAGAGGTTTTTCTAATGATGAGAGGGAATCCAAAGAGGTTTTTCTGAACCTCTGGATGAGAGAGAATCCAAAGAGGTTTTTCTGAACCTCTGGATGAGAGAGAATCCAAAGAGGTTAATTTGGTGTCAACCTCTGTATGAGTGAAAATCCAAAGAGGTTTTTCTGGACCTCTGGTTGAGAGAGAACCTGAAGAGGTTAATTTGGTATCAACTGAGAATTTCTCCTTTTTTTTAAGAGGTTTTCTTGTTAACTGCAGTATACTGGAGTTAACAAGATTTGTATACTGGTACACCAGGTAATGTTGTTCTTATACGGGGAAACGACTATTCACGGCATTGCACTTGAAATCCTTCTGTCTGATCACGGTGAGGACCGACATTTCCACCACCGGCATGGGAAGACGGAGATGGTATCAGAAGTTCAAGATGTTAGGTACCTTCTCTTGTGCAGTCTGAAAAAGAAAGTTATCATATTTGTGTTAACCACTTTCGCGATATCACAACTACTCAAACTCGCTTTACTATAAGGGTGGAATTAATAGACGTTTTCGTAATACCTCTGTGGCGCTAAGTCACGGATTGCGTACTGTGTAAGATAGGGAAAATCGACGCTTACCAACGACTTAACCCTTTGACGCCGAGCGTGTTGTTTTCGACACAGGTACTTTGAGATTCAATAATTATTCACTAGAATATAGTATCATTATCGTTTCAGTGTGAAACAGTTACTTGACTTCTTATCTTCAAAAAGTTGGTTGCGATTTTTTTCCCCCGGCCAAATTAATTCCGGCGTCAAAGGGTTAAGTTATTGATGTTGTCTATTTATTTATTCCGCCTTAAATTTACGCTGAAACTGGTACTTGAACCACCGACCTCCAGGTTACAAGTCTTATCGATCAAGCTACTGATGTCGGTGAAATTTCTGGAAAAGAAGTTTCATTAAAACAAAGATGACTTCAACTTTCAACATTTTACTTATCTTTCTATACCTAAACGAAATCAATGGGGCAAGTACTCTAAGGGCGAAATTAATAGACAAATTTTATAACTCAAGTTATTGCTAAGCGTCGGTTTTTCCTATCTTACACAGTACGCTATTTGTGACGTAGCACCACAGAGGTATTACAAAAACGTCTTTTAGGGCGGAATTAATAGACAACATCAATAACTTAAGTCGTTGGTAAGTGTCGATTTTCCCTATCTTACACAGTACGCAATCCTTGACTTAGCGCCACAGAGGTATTATAAAAACGTCTATTAATTCCGCCCTTAATTCCGCTCATAGTGTTATAGTCCCAATCTTTAAATAAAAGTTCATTAAAAAAAAACGGAAGAGGACGGTGCTAATGCCAGCGAAGAACTGTTTCAGGTTTTTATTCAGACAACAACCATATTAGGCGCCTCCTTTTACCAAAAAAACTTTCTTTAAAGCTTTCTTTTGCCAAACAACTTTCTCACTTTGTCCTCATTTTGGAAACTATGTATACCCTGTTTTAGTCTATGGACCCTTATTTAAGATAAGTCGCAATGTCTTATATGTTTTTTTTTTTTTTTTTTTTTTTTTTTTTTTTTTTTTTTTTTTTTTTTTTTTCAAATTATCTGAGAGCAAAATGACCGATATTATATTGGTATCAAAATTATCTTAATTACTGAAGAGTTGAAGACGCAAACTTTTCATTTTGTTAAAAATTCACAAAAAACCACTTACTGTCTCAAATTGGTTTCTTTTGTGACTTATCTAATATGTGTTCTTTTTTTAGGACCTTAAATGAATATTATGATTTTTCAGAAACATTTACCGCTCAGTTAACAATGGCATAAATCGATTGCTTTTTGACGGAATTAGTTGCTTTTTACTATGGTTTAATGGCTCTAAATCGTTTATTAAGGACCAAATTATGGAGCAAGATAAACAATGGAACAACCTATCACAGCGCTCTATAGGCTTACTTGAGAGAGAGTCCGAAATATCTTAACTTTAATCCTGTTTTATAAACTGGCCCTAGGTTTACGTTTTTAAATTAATTCGCAAAACGTCGTAATTAAGACAGTATTATTTCTAACGAGTGAATTGTATAAACGCCTGGTTTCCTTTTTGGTTATGCAATGTGTCATAAATAAAAAAAACATGCTTTGAAAAGAATGTTAGCTACTTAAAGACCTATTGCTTATAGTGTGTGCATTCTCAAGTTTTCAAAATAAAATACTAAACTTACATTTTGGTATAATCCAGGATAATTGAACAAGAAGGTTGGACATTGGCCTTAACCTAAAGATCAAGTCAAGTTCATAATTTTGGTTTCAAAATAAGTTCTCGAAAAATAATCAATCAAAATTTAAAAGCAATTATTTTTTGTTGATATTTTCAAAAAACAATGTAATTTTTATGTCATTAGATAGGTATTATTATTTTATTTAGAGCAGTTCTATATCGTAAACGTCTTCTGCATCAATGATTTTGACTTCTCTTTCAAATAAAAGTGATCGGAATAAAAACATCACGACAAAAAGACAAGTTATGATGGTAGAAACAAAAAGAAGAAAATATCGGCGGTTCATAGAATAATTATTTTGGTGTTTTTAGGGGTAAAAGAAATTCTGTACCTAATATTTGTTCATACAAGTTCGATTCTCCAAGCTCCAGGTATCCCGAACAGCTGTTTCGGCTGACAGCTGCCAAAAACTAAAGGAGGTGTCTTTAAAAAATTATAGTTACAAGTAGATAAACAATTCAAAGCACTTCAGATATCTTAAATGTCACGGAAAATAATACTAGTGATGATGAATTTAAAAAAAAAAATTGTTTCTTTGTGTTATTATCTATTAATAGTGACAAGTCTAGAAAGCATATAACAATTGCTCAAATATGAACAATATTGAGAATAAATAAAATTAAGAAACAGTTTAATTGTGAACAAATAAATAATACAATTATGAAATTTAGGGTTTTTAGAAAAGAGAGTAAAAAAAAGACTGCTTGTGTTAGAGCTTCATTTTATTTTCCGTTTAAACACTTTAAATTTATTTAAATTTGTAATTCATCGCCATGAATTTGTAGGAACATTCAATGAAATGTTATTAAAAATTTCATTACTTTATCACTCAATAAAACAAACTTTCACGCTACACCTTTTTGCACGAATATGATAAGGCGAATAATCTTTTTCTTTTTAGCGTTAATAAAATAATACCTAGTTTTTTCTAGTCCATTCACCAGGTTCAAAATATACCTCCTTTATCTTGTTAATTGTTGGCCAGGTATTCTAGGACTCTTTAGTGATTACCTATCAGTCGAATGTTCCATGAGTCTTCTTGCCGAATGAGGCTCTAGTATGATTATTTTATTAGAATATTGTTTTATTGTAAATTAGATGAAGAAAACACAACATTAATGAAATGTGTTTCTTTAAGTTACTATATCGTCGAATATAGATATAAGAGAAACAGGTCCAATTTACCTCACTATAAGGCAAAATAAAGTCTTTTTAAGAGAAACCTGGATACACTTTTTAAGAATTCTGTTACAGCGATATTCTGCGTAATAAAGACTTAAATGGGCAACCAATAAAATTTGAACTTTCGTTCTCGAGATTCAGGCTATTCCCAGCCCAACCCAGGCTGGGTAAGGTTAATGTGGGTAGCGAGTTCGTAAGTTTCCATCGAATAGAAGGTAAAATACCTGTCTCGAATAACCTAAATATTAAAGAAACGTAAAAAGAAAACAGGATTTGTGTTTTTTTTATTTTAATTATGACTATTTTATTATTTTTAATTATGACTATTTCAATCGCCATTTCTCAAGCCGCCCTTTCCTTTTATCAATCGAGAGAAAAAAGGAGCACTTCAGTGACCTTTGATTGGAAGTTGAATTTTGTTTCACGAAGGCTGAGAGTCAGTGTGGATATGGTAGTCCCACTGGCTTATCTCAAAGGCCAGGCCTGATTTGAGGTGCAGAATGCAAAACCATCCATAGATTTAAAAAAAAAGATGAGTGTTTCACAGCCTTTTTTATTTAGTAGCTATGAAACAGGAGTTACTGTTGACGCTTATGGTCTGTGTTGTAGCCTGCCCATCCCGTAGTATGCCTCCCTTCTGATGGGCGAGAAGTGACACAATACTTCCCATTTAGGTGCTGAGTCAACACGAGCGCACAGGAAGGTATCCCTTACAAACAATTTTAACCAAATTAAGAATACAAATTTTTGCCGGCACGGGGGATCGAACCCGGGACCTTCCGTGTGGCAAGCGAGTGGTTAACCACTGAGCTAATCGTGCGCCTCGCGGCTGCAACTGCGGCCGAGTCTGACGCTGTGACATGACTGGACACCCAGGAACCGAGGCTTGCGTCCCACAACACATCGGGCAAAGTCACCCAATGGAAAATACATTGAAGGAGTGGTCTGCTACTGGTAGTGAGGCGCGAACGAGGAAAAAGTAGCATAATGGGACTACCTGTCTTGTGCTGACAGTCTAAATAAAGCACTACTTAATACTTATATTTATAGGTACTTTAGTCTTTAGAAATCCTCTTGGAATGACCCTTTCACTTCCTCCCCTGCTCAAAAGTCATGGGGAAATGATAGGTAATCCAATTAATCGATATAATTTATAATTATTCAGACATGGTGTACAAAAATAGATTAAATTTATGTACTTACCTATTAGAATTTAATTATTGCATTTTATTAGGTAGACATTCCTACTGCTTTATACTGGCATGTTTTGTAACAAATAGTTCGGTTTACTGATAAGGTAATAAGAACATGCAGAGATGACACGTTGAGCACAACAGTTCTCATTTGATCACTGAAGTTAAGCAAAGTCCAGCGTGGTAAAGACATGGATCGGTGACCGATCTGTTTTCGAATCCATACGTGGTCATCATGGCCAACAACGTTTTGCTGGCTATTCCCGGCCCCACTCAGAATGGGTAAAGTTTAGTAGCTGGTATGTTTGTCTAGCGAATTGCAAGTAGAACCTTCGTCGTGATATTATACGTATCATGTAGTTTTGAAAGCGACGCCGTCGTGATATAAGTATAAGTAGTGCTTTATTTAGACTGTCAGCGCAAGACAGGTAGTCCCATTATGCTAACAGTTTAACAAAGCACCTCTTTATTTATTTGTGTATAAATAAATAAATTTGAGTATAAATAGATATGACCATGCAATTGACAGCGGACGGCGACGTAAAAGAAAAAGAAAAAAAAATCATCATCATAGGGTGGCGTCATCGTGTCCGATGGTAGCCAGACAGTGGAGGATAGACTCTGCACTTCTACCACTGTCTTTACAAGGAGGCTAATAATTGACAAGGGCCCCCAGAATCAAGCCAATGCTGGTCTACTCCCTGTTTATAGTCCCCCAGCCAGACTGCTGGTCTACTCCCTGTTTAAAGTCACCCAGCCAGAAAATGTTACAAGTGTTTTTTTATCGCACTTAAAACTTCCTGTGTTCTAAACAGTCTGAGTCACCCTCTAAAGTTTTTTTATGGTCACCGAACTCCGGACAAAGTACAGACGTAATGCTCATGCTATGTACATATTATGTAGGACGTAGGTGCCTTAAATAACTATTCTTAGGAAGTTATGTCAGACGAGATTTTATTACCTATCCTCTAAAGATCTTGTAAGATTTGCCTCTTTGAATCAGAGTTAAAACAGCACAAACTTCTCTCTCTTAATAAGCGCACGATTTGCTCAATAATAAAACACTTGCTTAAAATGCGAGAGATCGAACCCCACAGCTGATAAAATGAGTTTTCATAATCTAGTTGTCTGTAAGGGACACCTTCCGCTACGCTCGTGTTGACCCAGCACCTAAATAGGAACTATTGAGTTACTTCTTGCCTATCAGAGGTGAGGTATAATGACTACAACCAAGAACACAAGCATCTACAAATGCTGGCATTCCGGCCCAATCCAGGCTGGGGGTAAGGTTAATATGGGTAGCAGGTTTGTAAGTTTTCTGCGAATAGAAGGTAATACCCCGTCGTGATAATAATATGACCGTGCAGTTGAAAGCGACGTTAAACCAAAAAAAAAAACAAAAACAAAAACACACAAGGGTCTAATTTTTTTCAATTTTCATATCGTTTAGTGAAGCATTTACCTCTTTGACCTTAGGAAAAATTCATAACTTTTTAAATTATTAAAAAAGAGAGAACAATGTCGAAATTACGACATTATCTAAAGATTCTAAAGTAACCCAGAGATGACAAAGCGTCCACCATAGAATCTGGAGTAAGTGTCCCAGAGACAGAGAGCTCTAAGGAACCTCAGATACTCCTACACTTTCGCTCTTGTATAACACCACAGAGGTATAACAGCACATAGCTATAAAATATTGTATAACACCACAGAGGTATAACACCACAGAGCTATAAAATATTGTATAACACCACAGAGGTCAAAATACTTACTCCTACAACTTCTACTACTTAAATGTACACTATACTCGTACAAGTATACAGTTCACACACATTAATCATAGGTCGCACCAGTCATACTTATATCATACTATAGTCCGTTCAGGGTGGCGCCAATGACCATCCTTCATACTTAGGGCCAAATTATGAAACAGGATTGTGTTGTATTGAGTCAATGTTGAGGAAGGGGTTACATCGCTTTCAACTGCATGGTCATTTCACAACGGGGTTTCACCCTCCATTCGCTGAAAACTCACAAACCAGCTACTCAAACAAACCTCACCAAGCCTGAGTGGGACCAGCATCACGAGGATGCAAATATTAATTGTCAGCTAATAACTTCATCTGTCGAGGTAAGACTGAAAAGTCCCTTTAACTTTTACTCTGGACGAGAATCTCCCGGAAAAAAAAACAGACAACAGCTAAATAATGAATTAAACATAGTTGTATGGGAACAAGGATTGGATGGAAGGGTAAGTAAGTAAGATTGTTTTACTGTGCATTTGATACATAAAGTACGTATATGTTCACAACGTGATGACAAAAAATAGAACAGTATTTATAAAATATAAAAAAAGGGATTGCCATAGGCAATAATCCTACCCTTAAGGACTATTTATGACTGTATATATTTTATTTATTTTCCCTTTTTCTTGCTTATATTGTTTACAATTTTGTGTTTTAATTTGTCATCATTATTTGTATGTACAATTGTACACATTACATTTTTTTCAACGCTTTATTTATACTGCCCGATTAGGAATAACAGTAAGCCCAAGACGCATTTTTTATGTGGTCAAAATCCCAAATGGGAGGATAACCCGCGACCTCTGGATTACCCGTCAGACGCCTTGACCACTGAGCTACCGGGACTAACAAAAAATTATGTATTTTATCATGTCTTAGAATTTAATATTAATAATAGTTATCAAAATCAAAACCGTCTATAGGAGAGTGGACGTTGTACCATGGGGTCGTTTTGTTAGATGGACGCACTATAGGTCCTTGGTACCTACACTACCTACTGACCTAAAGATCCTATCCGTGTAATTCCCCATACATAGAGATGTCTCAACAGTTATGACTCAGGCTTTGGATGTGGAGCCGCTCCAGATCGATCTAAGAGCTGGATGTCCCTGAAGACACCCACTGAAATAGAACAATGAACTGGTAAGTGTGTATCTGACGGTTGAATAATCGGTGTAAATCCCCATGGCTATCAGTGGATATGTTCCAATACGCGGCTAAAATTGAATTATTATTAGAATCAAAAGTCTGTCCCGGTAGCTCAGTGGTAAAGGCGGCACTCTGTGAATCCACAGGTTCCAGAGGTCGTGGGTTTGAAACCCAGCCGGGACATGACAAGTTATCCTCCCATTTGGAATTTTTACTACATAATAATATGTCTTGGGCTTACTGCTGGAATAATGGGACTTTAATAGTCCTTATCGGGAAGTATAAATAAGGCGATATAATTTTTATTATAATCGCAACAAAAGGTATTTATATTACTTCCGAGAAATTTCTAATATTAGAAATCGGAAGTATTGTGTTCGTTTTTGTAAAAAAAAATATTTTTTTGCCCCGATTTCAATTTTTTTCAGATTTCTGGACGTTTCATAACCTCCTGAGCAAATTTGGTTTTGTGTCTGTCTGTCGGTCTGTCGTTCTGTCGGTCTGTTAAAACGATTCCTTGTAACGCGCAAATCTCGGAAACTACTCGACCGATTTTGATGAAATTTTGCACACATCTAGGAGACATTCTGTAGATGGTCCCATTTTAAATTCATCTAGCGGTTCTTGGTGAAAGAGCCCATGCGCCTGACCACTAACTTTTTACTTAAACGCTTATATCTCGTGAACGGTACACCCGATTTTAATGAAATTTTGTGTGTGTATGCATATAATTGTTTTACATAGGCTATTTATATATATTTTTTAATTAATTATAATTAGACTCTGATATTTAAGAAAATCCGAAATTTTGGACAAAAAAGTCAAAAAATAAGGACCACGACTTGCCGATACAGAAATTTTTGTGGAATCTAGAATGTAGAAAAAACGATTTTCTACCATATAAATTAAATTTGAAGAAAATCGGTGCAGTCGTTTTGGAGGAAGTATAGAGTGAAACAATCACGAGGAAGTATAGAGTCCATAATTGGCAGTGTTTTTTTACATTATGCTTTATTAGGTAAGACAAAGTAAAATATATTATACAGTAAAATACAATGAAATTATAAACTAAAAATAGATAGATTGAACATAGAAACAAGAACAAAAAAGAGAATAAAGCTAATGTCCTACCTAAAGGGCGGGGTTATTGCCAGTGGCAATCTCTTCCACCCAATCCTTAAAGAATCCTTACTCTTTCCATTGAAACCCTTCTTTGTTCCAATCGGTATTGTCAACAAAAAAATTGTCCCGGGTGGGAATCGAACTCACGACCTGTGTCTCAGAGTCATCTCAGCCAACAAAGCTGACAGTTCCCGACCATTACAGCAATACCTCGGGTAAAACCCCAGACCACGAAATCGAGACCACTGGGTGCGGTGAAGCAGTTCAGAGATCTGTGACATAACAACAACAATGGTCCTCACCAGGGACGGCCGGTGCTAAGGAGCTGCGGAACTCCAGCACCCCCAGACGAAAAGGAAAGAAAAGATTTTTTTTCATGTCTCTCTAGCTTGTAGTGAATGAAAATCATTACACATATTTCGAACAAAAATTCATAAAAATTATCTAATTATAATTAGATAAACCTTAGCCAAGCTTGATTGTAGAGATTGTAGAGAACATAAATATAAACTTTTGACCAATAAAGCTTTCATATTGGTTTTAGGGGCGAGCCAACTTCACGGAGCTATATCTAACGCGCTTCTTACTTTAGGGGCGAGCCAACTTCACGGAGCTATATCTAACGCGCTTCTTACTTTTTGGCTTCTCCGTGCGGAACGCTGCCGCGCTCCGTAGAGCATTTCTCTTTTCTCTGCTCATGCCTTATTGAAAGAGAAGGCATGGAGCAGCCAAACCTACCCGCACAGCGGGTTAGTCTCGGGGGAGACGAGAAGGAAGCAAATAATGTCCGCTGAAAAATTTCTAACTGACTGCAGAGCTAATAGAGTGATGTGGTAAAAATTCGAATTATTTTTAGATTTCCGTTCAGAGGAGGAAGAGGGGAAGCCCTCCTGCTTCCCCTTCATCCACTGAACTAATTTACTGGTTCCTTCCGGAACTAACAATTAGTTCAAGGTCTCCTTTGCGCCTAACTCGGTCCGTGCCCTTTCGTTCCGCGAAATTTATGTTAATAATTTCACGTGTTTTTGTTTTGAAAATTAATTAATAATCGATAACAATTTATTTAATGATTTAAAGTACAGTGTAACAAATAACAATTTTATTAATCATTGAATTTACCTAACAGTTTATTTTACCCAAAGTTTTGTAAACATAATATCGGTCTATAAGATTATAACATTTATTTTATCCTTAATTTTGAATTCATTTTAAGATTAAATTTGTGCAATCAATTTAAGTTGGGTTTGAAACTTCTTATAAAGGATATTAAAATTAAATTAGCATTATCGATTCATTCTCTTTAAACTTAAAAATGTATATTTTTACTTTTAGTATTGTTTTTTTTTTATCACAGAGGAATTAGGTAGTTACATTTCAAAGCAGGTATGGAAAAACAAAATTAATTCAGTTGACATCTTATTCAGAATAAGTTTTCTTTGTTTTTACTTGACAAAAAAATGATTTCAAACATAGGTACATATTTGATTCTGACTTTAATGAAAAAGCCATTCACAAGTTTTGTTCGAAATCCAGCGAATGGATTCTACTCCAAATAATCAGTAAAGAGTAAGTCCTTTATAAATTCTTATTTTCTTTCTTTTGAACATTTTTTATTCTTATGTATGTTGAAAAAAAATCTACAATGGTCGTGAAAAATAAACGTTATTCCAAAATTTCCATCATAATATATTTGCGTCAGCTAATCATTTTTATAAATTAAAACAAATTAATTTATTATGATACTTAACCACTCTAACTGAATTCTCGAAAATCACCATACGTGAGACTTGAACTATTGACCCCCTAGTTAGAATTCCCTCTCCCTGACATAACCACTTCACCACTAGGCCTTGCAGACATGTATTAAATGTTGCATAGTTTTTCTTTTCGTAAAATTTTGACAGCACCCCCAAACCAAATTTCCACCGGCCGCGCCTGGTCCTCACCATGTGGACTCAGACAGTTAACAACTTTTTTAAGATAATAATTACAAACCAGTGGCGAAGCACGGTGATTTTTCTTTTTAAGGTAATTTATTTTAGCATGGTATATGTATAAGAAAATTTCTAGATAGGTATCTTAATGATCAAAAATATTCATTGCGTACTTGCTATACTCGTATTTCAAAAAAAAATTATCATTTTTTTGTTTTTTGTTTTTTTTACTAGACTGCGATGTTCAGTCAAACATCACTTAATAAATAAAATATTATCATATTTGTGTTAACTACTTTCGTGATATCTTTACTACTCAAACTGGCTTTACTAAATCCACGCTGAAACCAGGACTTGAATCACCGACCTCCAGCTTATCAATCAAGCTACTGAAATCTGATATTTTGGACTTTTCAGACATTTGTTGGATTTCTCGATGTGCACTATCAGTTTTATCCTTTAGATTTATCTGGCAATCTGACAGACCCTAAAATTCTGCGTCCTGTGTGTGTGGTTTGTCAGAAACTGATATATTCAACGTAACTAAATTCATAAGCTTGAATTTTCCTATACTGAGAGGCTGTCGACTGTGGTGAAAACATACACATATTAAAACATTCTTTGTAAAAATTTATAAATAAAACTACAACTTGAGTTGTAAATATGTTAAAAAAATAATTAGGATACAAATGCGAATTAGGTAAATAATTTATAGTATAATTAGGATTGTATAGTACTAAAATATTCAAAAAGTTTACTATAACATCACATGATATCATGTCATCACAGTAACATGATAATATAATGTACACAAATTTACATCCACAAGAATCACTACAAACCACACCACTACTGCTGAAAAAACCCAAAACGCTTCCATCTATCTCACCACAATCAACAACCTCTCAGATAAGTCTTCCTACCACCTAACCGATTTATAACAAACCATCTCAACCTCAAAGCTTACCAGTACAATACTTGAGCATGAGGTGAACACGCAGATACCTCCAAAAATCAAAGAAAAAATAATAAGTGACTTAAAAAGTTTTTAAAAAAAAAAATTAATTGAAATAATCATCTACTTAACATACAAATTCTATCAAAGCTGATAGGAAAGTGTAAAAAAATATTTGAAAAGTGTAGATCTCAATTCCTATAATATTAGCCATAAATTTTGATTTTGTTTACAATCCGTTGTCTTGGCAACCGACTTATTTTTTAAAAACAAATCATCACGTAGTAGTTCTTCGAAACCACACTACCGGAACTCTTCTGGAACCTACTGACCAGCTGAAAGAACTTTGTTCCATGTTTCTTTCTGTGTAAAGAAGAATAACGGTTTTTTTTATGAATTCGAGTTCATTTTTTATTCGTTCAGATACTCTCAGCACCGCGTGACGTGTGAAGATTTTTTTGCTGGAAAATATTAGATTTAATTTCAAACAGTGATTCATTTTAAAGTGTTTTCTGTAGCAGTGAATTAAACAAGTACGTACATTTTTATGAAATTAAAGTTTACTTATATTGAAGTTTCAATATCATTTAACTAAAATTTATCAATTTTTATATAATTTTGTGATACCAAGTCAGTTTACTTTTTCATGTAATATCCCTGAAAGCGTCTTTCACATTTAGATCATCGAGTTGGTGAATTTTCTATTGTTGTAATGTATTTGACGGTGTTGTTCTTTATGATTTTATCTTTTGAACTTGCTCCAGTAAATACCTTTTTAAAGAACGTTCTCAGTAGGTAGATTGATAAGGCAGTAGGCTCGCAACCCGGAGGTCAGTGATTCAAGTCCCAAGTACCGTAAAAATTTATTGTGATTGTCATTAACACAACTTTTAACCTTTTTAAAGGACGTAAATCAAACTTTGATAATTAAGTCTTTCAAAACAGAACTTACAAAAAACAAAACAAAAACAGAACCATTGACCATGGTTCTACCACAATGAAAAGCAAAGGAACACAAACAATGTTGATTTTCTGTTAGAATGAATCAATGGAATTTGTTTTGTGTTGTTTCGTATTTTCTTACAGGTTTTGTAAAAATATGTTAGATTAAAATGTCTATACATATAACAAATGTTACCCAAAAATAAAAGATTTTATTGCCAGCGTCGATGGCGCGTTGAATGCACCGGTAGGCACCAAAGTTAAGCAACGTCCAGGGAAGTGAAGACATCATAATACTGCCATTTCAGGCCAACCCAGGCTGGATGGGGTTAATGTGGGTAACAGGTACGGTTGTTTCAAGCGAATGGAGTAACACCCCCGTCGTGATATGACCAAACAGTTGAAAGCGACGTTCAACTGTTAATTAAAATAAGTAAAAAAAAAAAGAAAAAAAAATCATTGAGAAGATTAAATTTGATAGATGACTACATTTGATCCTATGCATGAAAGTATCTAGTTGTGCATTCAAGTAGAAAAAACGAATACAATATTACTTCCGATTTCTAATATTATAAATTTCGGAAGTAATAGAAATCAAAATCAAGAAATTAGCTATAAGAGTCTAAAGTAGGTATTCACCAGACATAATGATAACATTCATTTTGCTAACATACACATAGCTCTCACAAGCAATTTGTTATATTAAATTAATGTAGATACCCATCTACCAATGCATATAATAATACTTAGAAAGATTACAGAGAGAATAGATGAACAGAATAGATATCTACTGGTTCATAGAAAGTGAACCCAGAAAATGAGTGTAGCAAGTAGAACTAATAGGTCTTAATAGTTGATCGCCCCATATATGGAGAATAGCGGTAATAGATGTGTGTCCAATAGTTAAATATGATTGTATTGTTACCAAAATCAAAATTATATACCATTATACCTACATTAATATATGTAAAAATTGCTGAACAGGTAGGTACCACAAAGGGTAATATGCCTAAAACAATTTATTTATGTTATGGTAAAATACTGTGATACTAACTCAATATACAAAGTAGGAATACTTAGAACTGATGTTGTGAGTGTGGTTAGTACTGAAATTGTACATAATCATAATCTCTATATATAAAACAGAAAAAAGGACTACCTACCTACCTATGTTTGTTTGTTTGTTTGTTTGTTTGTCCGGAGTTGTTTAGCCAAAACGGTAAGAGATAGCGAAAAATGTCTCAGAATTGACCCCCCCAAAACCATTATCGCTTTGTCCAGAAAAATTATAAAAAGTTCAAAAAGGCATGGCTGTCCAGCAGTACGGCCATGCCTTAGTAAATTTGAAATTTAGTCCCGTTGCAAAGCACGGGCAAACGGCTAGTAATATATATTTTGTAGTCATTGTGGCCGAGTGTAGTAACGCACAAGGCTTGCTCTCATGGTGTTATATTAACTTTATTAGATGTTTTTACCAGTCCATTTATATTGACAACATCATCGCTTAATTGTTCAGAAACCTCAGTACTATTTCAGGAGGATGTATTTTCTGAAAGATATCATTTTTATTAGTTAAAAATATCCATCATCAGAGCATCTAGCATGTGTCAACAATCATTAGTGTTTGTTGGTTATTTTAATATGTTTCACATTTAAAGTTACACACCTAATTCAACAAACTATTCAGAACTATCCTAAAATCTATAAAATTAAATATTGCCATAACCATCAACCATAGCACATTGGTTGCATGTTCTAAAATTCCTACATAGAATATCTAGCATAGATAGCTGTTTTTTTGAGCGTAACCAATTTTTTTAGAAACTACCTATTGAATTATTATCATCACTGATAGGTACTACTTTGAGAAATTAGTATTTGCCGCGCATCATGATGTGATGACCATGACCTAGTAAGCAAATAAGTGAACTGGCGGTTGCCATCTGATTCGATGGATGCCATAGATCTAGAACATCTTTGGGATTCCAATCGTGGACACTGGCGACTTGAAATCACTTATTAAAATAATAATAATAATATCGCCTTATTTATACTGCCCGATTAGGACTATTAAAGTCCCATTATTCCAGTAGTAAGCCCAAGACATATTATCATGTGGTAAGTTTCCCGATTGGGTGGATAACATGTCATGTCCTAGCTGGGTTTTGAACCCATGAGTCTTTGAATTCACAGAGTGCCGCCTTTACCACTGATTAAAACAACAATTTTTTCGACAAAATCAGACTTCTTAGAAAGTCCACTATTAATTTTAAGTAACTAACCATTTTTCTTCTTCGTCTCTTTCCAGTAAACCACCTCACTCACCATCACCCCACCATGTTAGTTCCAATCAGCATCCTTCTTCTCTCCTCTACCATACAATACGCGAGCACAAACTTCACCTTCCCCTCCCGCCCATCCGACACCTCCTCAGCCAACACCTCAGGAGGTTCTCAAGGAACGAAAGGAATCAACTTCGCTGCAAACGAAGTCCCAAATCAAAGCAACCTCGGAGGAAATGAAGTCCCAGGGGAAGGAAGGAACCTGTTCAACTATGATCCGGGAACTTCGTTCGGGGAAGGACCACCAAGAGAAGGGAAACATCTGTTCAACTGGCTGGACGATATAGTCACGCCAGAGAGGGATCCGTACATCAAGAAGCTGAATGATGGATGCCTTGAGGGCAACCTGTATGAGTGCTTCAAGTGGAAGGTATGTGTCTTTCTGATCTTCTTTGCCTTTAACTTCAAGGTACTCTAAGTGCCTTTGATATTGTGTCACCTACAGTTTTGATTTGTCTTATGGTGGGAACAAATAAATACGAGTACTACAAAATGCCTCCGGGGTCTATTCATACCTCGTGAGGAAAAGTGAGTAGGGATAGAGAGCAGTGGGGTAGCATTAGGCGAAGAAATATGGATATGGGAAACAGTTATAATTTGGAGCTTCGTTACGCTAACAACTACAGATATGACACGATAACATAATGAAACCAAATACATAGATACTTTACTACTATATCCCGTTTTATTAGCAAGGACTTTAAGTATGTGAATAAATATCATTTAAAAAAAATTCCGTTTACATTGTCTCTTAAAGCCGCGTGTTTAGAATTTTTCATTACGTCACGTTGTCCAGATTACATCACAAAGTAACAAATTAATTCAATTCCCAAATGATCTTACAATACATTATTGTTATGAAACTCTTTATTAGAAGAACATATATACAAACAAATAATGGTAAAAATTAAAATGCAAGATTGACAATAAAAATATACACTTACATCCATGGCCACTTGGCCACACATGCCTCAGTCGGCATTTGGCCTCGCCAACATTTTGCCTCCATTTCAAACGGTCGTAAGCGTCTTCAGCTCTGATATTTAAGATTCTCATATCTTCCATTGTCTTGTCCCACCACCTTGAAATATAAACAGGATATAAATCCTGTTTATATTTATATTATACATGAAATATAATATAAATATAAACAGGAAAAAAATTAACAAAAATTAATACATATGTCCTAGCTAAAAGGCGGGGTTATTGCCTGTGGCAATCTCTTTCACCCAACCCTTTTGTTTCCACCCAACCCTCTTCAATACAACCCCTGAAACAAAGCGATAGCTGACAGATCTTGTTGTGATTATTCTTCCTCAGGCTTTGTCAAACTCATAGATCCTGTTGTGATTACTCTCCCACTGGCTTTGTCGAACTGATAGATCCTGTTGTGATTACTCTCCCACAGGCTTTGTTGAACTCATAGATCCTGTTGTGCTTACCCTCCCACAGGCTTTGTCGAACTTGGAGTCGTTCTTCAACTACGACCAATACGGTCTGAACGAGAACACCAAGGTCATCAAGATCTTCCGGGAGACAGCGCTCAACCCTCAGGACTCGGAATTTGCCAGATCCCTCCCGCAGACCCAGGAACCAGAGTTCGACAGCTTCTTGCAGTTCTTAGGGAGGAAGGTGGGTTAAAAGATTCACAGAAGTCAATCAATACCTCTGTGCCGGTAGCTCAATGGTAAAGGCGGCACTCTGTGAATCCAGATAATCCAGATGCCGTGGGTTCGAAACCCAGCCGGGACATGAAAAGTTATCATCCCATATGGGATTTTTACCACATAATAATATGTCTTTGGCTTACTGCTGGAATAATGGGACTTTAAAGTCTTAATCGGGCAGTATAAATAAGGCGATATTACGTATTATTATTATTGATATTATGTAACTTAAAGTTTTGATTTGTCTTATGGTGGAAACAAATAAATACGAGTGCTAAAAAATCCCTCCGGTGCACGATTGTACATTTAAAATGGTGAAGTTTTAGAAGGCGATACCTACCGACTTTTTCAGCTTCTTTCGTAAACAATGGTGAAAGCAGATTTCTGAGCAATGTCTACTTATTTTAGTTCATATAAGATTGAGAACAATAGCTTCCTAAGTGTCCTATTAATCTATTTCTTGACCAACTAGTACAAATTTTGATCGATTGTACATTTTTTTTCAATTTAGATTCTATTAATGCGCCCATTTATACATTCGAATTCTCTTAAGCCATTCTGTCAAACCATGTCCCATGAAGAAAATGTAGGTAATAATTTCACATATTCTTTTTTCTATAGATGGAATCATTCATAAAGTCAAGAGCCATCGAGGTTCAGCTTCCTGAAGAAATTACCGAGTACGGACGATATGAACCGAAAGCTCTCTTTGATGACATCACATCCGAAGTCGATATCCTTGAAGACAAGAAAGACAACTTGATAAGTAAGTTCATTTTGATAGGGAATTCAAATCTAGGGTAATACCACACATGATGAAGTAAGAATGGTAGGTGCATAAACTGACTTGCAAGCTCATACCTAGGATCACTTGATCAGCACTTTCATCGACCACGTTGTGATGACTTCACTCCATTAAATACGAAAACCTTTCTAAGGACATTCCTAAGATATTTGTGTAGCTTCCCCGGTACCATTTCTCTTTTTTACTCAAGGGGAAAATAAGCGTCCTGCGATTTGAAACACTCTATCAATCCTTCCACCTTTTTCCACTAGATCTCTGATGAAAACTTTCTTCATTAATCCGTAACGTACAGTATCCGTTTAGTAAGAACCAACATGTGACAATAAGACGACTATTAAAATTTACAACTTCCTCACTATAGTAAACTAGGTTCTTGAAGTAAAAGTGAACGATTTACATATCATTTTCTGACGATTTGCACATCTGCATCTATTATAGTCAAGAAATTTGCATTATCCTAAAAATAGTTCACTCTCACTCATGACATAATGCCGTGTCATTTCTGTGACTCTCTTCATTAGAGTCATTGTTCTCTAGCTCTGACTTCTCAATTCTGCCGAGATGTCTCAATATCAATCCTCTTTTGTCTGCAAATTTGACCAGTCACTTATTTCGAAATGTCTCAATGGTTTAGGATTCCCAATTCCCCCGTCACACTCACTATCCATCCAACTAACACTGCTGGCACACCTCCAGTTTTTGCTATGACTCACATCCATGCCCTGCTCATAGATGAGACAATCCTTAGTGACTTGGATCTTCTTAGCTTCGGAATTACCAGACGACATACCCAACACCTAGAGAATCATGATGACCCACATTCAACCGAGCAGAATATGATTATTGAAACGACGTATTTGCATTGTGATATTTGCTAAGTGAAAGTTGATGAGTGATTTTTGAAAAATGCTAATTTCTATGAGGATTGTCAGGTTCTATGTTAGACGTTACCTAATGCACAGTTGACAGTTGTTCTACTAACTGTAGGATACTTCAATGAGACGAGTTTGAATTTGAAAACATAGGTGGTATTATATATGATTATTACAGGTAGACGATAATATTATTGTAAACATGATTTTTAAAAATCTCATTTATTTGGCTATGAGGATAACACTCAACACAACCTCTGTCTTACTAATCCCACCATCGTCAATTTACATATTTCTGACAATTTGACAATAAATTGAATCAATTGAATTTACTTTGCAGAGTGTTGATAGTCTAGGGATTGAATATTAAAGACAAAGATTAACTTAACTAATAACGTTTAAAGTGGCTGTATGGAATGGCCTTGCCTCATCATAAGGTGGCGTCATCGAGAACGATGGTAGCCAGACAGTGGAGGAATGACTCAGCACTTCTACCACTGTCTATACAAGGAGGCTAATAATAGACAAGGGCCCCAGAACCTAGCCAATGCTGGTCTACTCCCTGTTTATAGTCCCCCAGCTAGACTACTGGTCTACTCCCTTGCCTACCAATGCCAATGCCAAAAAAAAAACGTTTAAAGAAAACAAGAAAAAAATAAAAGTCCCGGCGATTTTTTATTGTAGTTACAAACTGCACATTCTCGATCAAATTTTCACTAAAACTTTTCATTAGTGAACCTCGGAGAAGTTGACTCTTGAACGATTGCCAGTTGTAGGGTTGGTTGGAGGTGTTATCTCATTAAGTGACCTGTGCAAAAGTTGATAACCTGTCGAAGGTTAGGTTTGTGTTTAGAAAGCATCCACCAAGTGAATGTACCCAGTAAAGTTTTGGATGATGAAACTTTGGCTCCAGTTGAAACAGAATACATTAAATTCGAATCACTAATAAAAAAAAGTAATTTTCGAAGAAAAAATTATAGTTTTAGAGCACAGGGCGTTAGTTTGAGAAAAGATGTTGAAAAAGGAGAATATTTTAAGAAATGAAAGAAAAAGTAGAAATAGGTAGTTAACGTGCTTGAAAGGACAGAAGAAAATAATGTTCTGATTTTATAACAAAAATCACTCACAATTATTGGAATTAATTTCTTTTGACAGGTGCATGAAGTTTAGGATAAGTATTTTCGTCATTTAGTAGCAAAGTGGCGATACACAAGATCAGAGGTAGCCATATTATTATAATTTAACAAAATGATAAGCTAGTCCGGATTATAGTCTTTTTTACCGGATTTAGTAACTATATTCTTATGGCATCTCCCAAATCGTGGTCGGTGGTGAGGCTGAGTTGGCTTGTGAAAAATATTATCTATGAAAGTTCTTTCAAACGACTCGTATAATTGCCACGATTAAGAAATTTAATAAATTGGGCCAAGGTGTGTTCCATATTATTGAAAATCAGGTCGATTCGAATGATTCCTAGAAATTGTAATAGTTCAGTTCAATTCAGAGAAAGTACCTATTTTTTTAGGAAGCGTGAAAAAGTTCAAAAATCAGTTTAAAGGGAGATTCAGGGTAAAGCCCAACGTAGTCGAAATAAATCTAAAATAATGACATGGTTATTTGAAATAAACGGATGGTATGGAGATATCAATTTGATTTTAATTTGGGTAAATTTCTTTGTCAAAGTCTATAATAGAGTCCAGTTGGTTTATAATAAATTGGGGTCCATCAATTAGTTGGTCAATGTTCAAATAGTGCAATGTTGCAGTTTGATTTTCCGAGAATTTCTATCGAGCTGTTGATGATTTATTTTTGGAGCATAATCTACGTAAGTACCTCACTTTGGTAAATATTATTTAGGAGGTACCAATAATAAAATATTTTTTTCTTTTCAATTAGTACCTGCATACGAACAACATTGACGTACGATTAGACAAAGATCTGTCTGTGTACGTAGGTATTTATTATTTTAAACAATAAGGAGATGGGTTAGGAAAATTTTGCAGCGTGGCTGTAAAATCCAACAAAACATCTGTTATGTGAAATAATTGAACCTCCAAGTACCAACATTACCTTTGCAGCTCTTTCTTCTCATTTTTGTTGCATGTGTCTATTATAGGTAATAACAGTAAAATTTGGAGTTTGGAGAGTGTTTTGAGAACTTTGGTTCCAAAGTCATTCAAACATGGTAAATTATGCAGCCAACAATATCGAATTGTCTACCACACGTTAATAACTTCATCAAAAAAATAATTACATAAGCACCTTTAAACAAGTTCAATAAGTCCATTACAAAAATAATCAAGGTGTACCACCATTCATTATAATAAAATTAACAGACGCAAATTAAAAGTCTGTTATCTCCAAATTTTCAAACGTAATCAAAATTCAAACGGTGATAAGACTATGCTGATAGGCAGAGGATTTGTATAAATTTAACCCTTTTAACTAGTTCAAAAAACGTTATTAAATAGGTAATTAATTTGTTGAAAAAAGCAGTAGTAAATTTCTTAGTTATTGTTGTTGTGGGATTCCAACTATTTACTCAGTCTATTTATTTACTCTTAACGATACTGTCAATTTTATTTTCTCTTCAATGCATTCAGTTGAGATGTATTCATCTTTTTAGAAGTCTAGACTCTAGATAATGATTTTCAAAATGTCATCAGTCTAGATAATAGTGTCAATTTTTTTTATCAAACCAGGTAGGGTAATCTGTACAAGTAGATCTTCAAATCCAACCCTAAAGCCAATGAGGTCAGTGAATCTTCTGTTAGCTTCGTGTTTACAGTCCCCTCCCTAACCAGACAAATTGAAAAAGTTCAACAATTATATTTTCAACAATACCATTGTTCAACATACCATTAGCACTTGATAGCTTGATACCATTGAAATAATAACAAGATTTCTTTCAACATTCGTAAAATTGTCTCTCGCAGTGATGAGGTATAAAATAGTAAAAGCAAAGGTTCAACAATGGTTTAACAATAACTTTACAACGTAACATAACACAAGTCAGAGCTACTATCACTGACCTATTGATCAACCATGTCCACCATGTGTCAGAAGCTTTGTACGACACTCCTCCATCACATGGTCATTGATCGTTTACTCAATGGTCCTCAGTATTGACCTCCTCGGTTGGTCAATCTGACGCTCATTTCTGATTTGAACTAAGTCAACAATGTATTTGATCGTTTCCTATTTGCTGACACGCACTTGTTTCCTGGAATAATTGTCTCACATTCAATCTCAATGGGCATTTGTCATTCTCAGCCGTTTTACATGCTATGGTTATAAGTACTAAATGAGGTTGCGGACTTGTTAGCTAGGAGGAGTCGTTGGTTAGCGTTCTAGGTTAAGCAAGACCTCTGGATTACTAGACAGACGCCTTCACCGCTGAGCTACCGGGACAGACTAGATGTATAATGTCAACTACCAGGACAGACTTGATACTTGCCATGCGGAAGGTCACGGGTTCGAACCCCCGCGCTGACAAAAAATTGTATTCATAATTTGGTTAAATTTGTTTGTAAGAGATACCTTCCGGTGCGCTCGTGTTGACCCAGCACCTAATTTTGGAAGTATTGTGTCACTTCTCGCCCATCAGAGGGAAGGCATACTACGGGATGGGGAGGCTACAACACAGACCACAAGCGTCTAAAGTAGCTCTTGTTTCATGGCTACGAAATAAAAAAGGCTGTGAAATACTCATCTTTAAAAAAAACTCCTTTTTCTCTCTCCCCAGAGCGTCACAAGCTGAAGAAGCTGATCATCCCCCTCCTCATCGTCCTGAAGCTGTTCAAGCTGAAGCTCCTCCTCTTCCTTCCCCTCATCCTCGGCCTGGCCGGATTCAAAAAGATCCTCGGCCTGGCCGCCATCGCCATCCCCGGCCTCATCGGGTACTTCAAGTTCTGTCGGCCGCAGCAGAACTACGGCACGTTCGGCCACTCCAACTTCTACCAGGCCCCCCACGGCCCCACCTATGTGAAGGAGGCCGCCTATGGCTCCGGCGGCCCAGCCTGGAACACGCCCTACCAGAATGACAACGCCTTCGCGGCCAGTGAGAGCGGGTCGTACGGGGGGAATTTCGGCGGCCCAAGTCAGTTTAGCGGGCCGACAAACAGTGGCGGCTCCGTCAGTTTTAAAGACTCGGATGCGGCGCAGAGTCTGGCGTATGGAAGTTATGCCAATAAGAAGTAGAGGTCCTTGCGACTGTTGGTTGGTCTATGTGTCTTTGGACCATGCGTTCTACGAAGGTAAAACGCATAGTCTAAAGTGCTGAGCAATCGGCTTAGGAAGTGGACTATTAGGAGGTCAAAATTATTTCAGTTGAAAACCTTCTAGTAATATATCTCGCAGAAGCATAGTTACATGGTTGATTCCACGGACCGACTGATTTGATGGTCTGGGACAATCAGAGATTTTTTTCTTAATTTAGGTTTAACGTCGCTTTCAAATGCATGGTCATATCGCGACGGGGCTGTTACCATCCATTCGCAGGAAACTCACAAACCTGCTACCCACATAACCTCACCGAGTATGGGTTGGGCCGGAATGCCAGCATCACGAAGTCTTCACCTCGCTGGACGTTGCTAACTTTGGTGATCCTACAAGAACCGATGTATTCACCGAGCCATCGACGGCTTAACTCCACTTTTTTAATAGCACTATAAATTCCTTCCAATGTCTTTCTCTTTTTAATGTAAATAAAATTTGTATGTACAAGTGTACAGAGAAACTGTATAAGATTGTGTTTATTACTATATTTCTCTTATTTTATCTAGACTAGAAATTCTACCTTGAACGGCTTACAATATTATAATTTGAGGTTGTTTTTTGATGAAGAAAGAACAGGTTTAATCTTTTGGAAACTGTCCTCAAATATAAAAAAAAACTTACTCACGAATAATCTCGGAATTTTCTTTGCCTTTGTATAGCCAGAATATTAAATTTTACCACAAGTTTATTTTTCTAAATTCATAGAATCAGTATCAGTATAAACAGAAATCTACAAGATGCTACAATTTTGGTAAAATTGTCTAGAAATAGACAATTTTACAGGAAATATATTTACAGTCTTTTTCTCAAAAGACTAGTAGTACTGTTACTTTTCTTTTTCTCAAAAGAAAAGTAACACCAACTTTTAAGACATATTTTTATGTTATATGTAAACAATCAGTAATATGCTACCTCAAATTAGGATGGAGAAAGAGCAGCGCGGAAAAAGAATGGACTATAGCAATTAACAAAACAAATGACAAGAGTTTCCTGAAGAAATACCACCATAGTTCCAGGAATAAGAAAGAAGAACGGAAGGTTTTCAGCGGGTGAGTCGACAGAATTTTTGCTCTTCAAGAGGGCAAGTCCCGCATACCGCATACCCTGCCAGTGAGTTCCGCATATCCTTCAGCACTAGAGCACGGCTCAAATGAATCTTACATGATTTCCCTCTTCTTAAGTAAAAAAAAAGGTATGCCGCGCCCCGGAATTTAAGCTAGACTAAAATCTAGCAACATCAAATTGCTTACATACTGGGTATATATGCTACAGAGAGTGATAAAATACGACATTACTTGACTCCCGGTTGAGGCAGACTTTTCAACGAAAATTCTGTTCCATCCAAACACTTGAAGCTGGCATTTCCGGCCCTACCTAGGCTGGGTGAGGTTAATGTGTGTAGCTGGTACGATTCCCAGCGAATGGAGGGTGAAACACCCGTCCTGACTACTTCAAATCAGGACGTACATCAGCATTAGAATCAACTGGTCACAATAGATTTAAATAGAGGTCGGTGTGATGATTGGTGCTTCCCTTGTGGAACTCCAACCAGTTTATAGGTAATAATAATGGCCAAATATACCTTGAGGTATAAGTAACCTAAGAGTTATTAAAAAGTAAACTATTCAAACAAAATGGAAAAACCTCTGGGAAATAAAAACATACTGTAATGTAAGTCTTAATAAATAATTTTATATTTTAACTTTAAATAAATAAATTCACTTTTATGAATTCGACACAGTTATTTTACAAAAATAAAGTCTGTAAACACATAAAGTGTGGTCGATTTTATAAAAATCAACAGTGTATTCACCCTTCCTCTCAGGTTAGTTACAAACTAATTAATATAAATAAAAGAATCATCAATTGAATCCATTCATTTTACTGAAAAACTATTCTGCAAAATAAAATATTATGCTCTATACCTACTATTTCATTTTGCTGAGCATTGAAATTATGGAAATAAAAAAGCATCTTTATGGAAGATATTAAAAATTGATGGCAAACGTCAAAACGAGTAATCTTATAGCAATGCCATTTTCGTAGCATATTTGCACCACGAGGAGGAGTCAAACCAATAATCATTGGATAGAGAGGCCGAGGTATTTTTCTCACCAAAACAGTTGTTCATCTTTCGATACCTAGGTGAAGCCTTTCTCATAGAGGCTCCTGTCACGTCAGATCTCTTTAAACCAACACAAACGACCATCTTTGTTATATCTCAAAGTCGCTTCAGGTAGAAATTTTTACGAAACCCATTACAAAATACAAAGGGTAGTTCCCATGATGATTTCTATTTAAGAGTACCCTTAGACTTAAGGAGAGCTTATAGATTCCGTCCTAAAATTTCAACGTGGTCGTGTTACTCCAATTATCTGAGGATAAGTCATTTCACTTTCTCGACTTTCTACTTGTTTCACTTCGGCCTCCTGATTATCTTGATTCGTCATTCTTCGTGAAACTTCGCTGTCTGGACGATCCTCATCGGAAAAAGTTCGTTTTAAATCGCCCTCGTCATTCGTCGTTGTTCTAGTAACGTCTTCGTCTCCTTGTACTACTAGTGCTCTTGTTTGAGCATCGTCATTTTCCGTCACTGTTCGTGATACTCCGCCGTTAGATCGGTACACATCGGACCCAGTTCGTGTAATTTCATCCCCGTCATTCGTCATTGTTCGTGTTCCATCGTCGTCTTCTTGCGTCGCGAATGCTCTCGTATGAGGATCGTCATTTTCCGACACCGTTCGGGTAACATCGTCTTCTTGCATCTCGAAATTTCGCGCCTGCACCAATCGGTTGATATCGTTGAAAGTGGTTACCATGGGCGGCGAAGTCTCCATCGTGCCGCCACGGTTGCCAGTGCTACAGTCTGAGTAGAGAACGGCGCAGTCCTGCGATCCGTCCTGACCGTCTTTCGCCGCCTTCATGTAGCGGAAGAAACGCAGGATTTCCGGGTTGTCTGTCGTCGGCTTGCGTAGCTCGTTCAGCTCTCTGGAATATGCAAAAGGTCGAAATTAAGAATGTAAGACTAAAAAGATGACGAGAAATTGGACTATCTGAAATTATTTATTTTTTAAAATGATAAATTATCATATTTATGTAACTCACTTTCGTGGCATCGCAACTACTCAAACTCGCTTTACTTTATCTACAGCTGAAACCAGGACTTGAACCACCGACAACCAGGTTGAAAGTCTGCCGCTTTATTGATAAAGCTACTGAGGTCGGTATTTTTTTATATGATACAAATCCACTTTTCTTCAACGTCGCATTCAACTGCATGGTCATATCACGAAGGGGGTTCAAACCTTAATTCGCTGAAAACTCACGAACAAGCTACTCAAATTAACCTCACACAGCCTGAGTGGGGTCAGGAATAGCTAGCATCACAAGGTTTCGAATTTCAATGGTCACCCATTCAAATCCAATTCTCGCTGGATGTTGCTTAAAATCGTTGACATAACGAGAACTGGTGTATTTAACGTGCCTTCAACTTTGGCTACTTTTTGATTTTACTGGATTAGGTAAGCTGTTGACACCATCAATCAACCTCAACCATGAGGTTGAACAACGTTGACCCTGCTTGAGCGGGATAAGACAGAGTAAAAAAAGAAGGTAATAATAATAATAATATCGCCTTATTTAAACTGCCCGATAAGGACTATTAAAGTCCCATTATTCCAGCAGTAAGCCCAAGACATATTATTATGTGTTAAAAATCCCAAATGGGAGGATAACTTGTCATGTCCCGGCTGGGTTTCGAACCCACGACCTCTGGAACCTCTGGATTCACAGAGTGCCGCCTTTACCACTGAGCTACCGGGACAGACAGAAGGTAAGCTGTTGACAGTTTATTTATAACTCACCGACTCAGTTGGGCCGACACCAGGTTGCTGTAGGGGGCGTACTTGGCGGGGTTGTTGTACATGGCACAGATGAGGCGCTCCCTACAGGACTCGGTCTTGTAGTTGAGCTGCTTGAAGACGCTGTCGATGCGGGACAGCAGAGGAGAGTAGAAGGGGTCGTAGTTGGCTAGGAGGTGGCTGGACATGGGAATTTTCTGGAACACCTGGGGGAAAACACAATAATAAGAGAACAATTACTACTTCTCTTGCATGGTGATAATGATGCGGGACAGCAGAGGAGAGTAGAAGGGGTCGTAGTTGGCTAGGAGATGGCTGGACATGGGAATTTTCTGGAACACCTGCGTGGAAAACACAATTATTACAGAACAATTACTATATTAATGTTGTTGTAGTAGTTGTTGTAGCCAGCTTGGCTACAGCTGGAGGGTTGAGTGATGGTCTCCAGCCATCTTTATTTCAAAGTTGGCTCGTCCTGAACCACATATTTCTATGTGCGATCAACCATCATGAGGACATAGACTTTTCTTTAAAAGCCATTAAACCCTTAGGAAACTGCAAGCTAGCCTGGCTTGTAAGGGTTGGATAGTCTGTTCTCTGTTTATAGTCCTCTAGCGAGACACTGGTCTTCTCCCTGTTTAACGTCCCCCAGCCAGACTATAGTAATAACACTCTTTCGTGGAAGGTAACCACCAGGCAAGGTTAATGCTCGAAGCATTTTCTACCAGCTAACCCTCAGAGTGTTATTATTATGTGGTCACAAACTCAAATTAATGAGGAAAATTTCGGGGTGCACTGGGTGGGATTCGAACCAACGGACCCCTACGCTACCTGGATTACCAGACTAGAGCCTTAACCACTTGACTACCAGTTGGACTCAAGGAAAGTTTATGGAATTCGTTCTGAAATTTCAGCGTAGTGGTGGGAGAGCATTCAGCCGTAAAATAGGTAAGTAGGAGTGTCAGAAGTCAGAACCAACCAACAAGTCAGAAACAACAACCTCAAATATGAGGAAGAGGTTGAACAATGCCAACCCCAAGTAGGCTTGAGAAAAGGCACAGGGCAAGAAGAATGGGAGTAAAGAGGAAGAAAAAGAAATTTATTAAGTGCTGTTGCAATCGGGACATTTCTTGAATTTTCTTGCACTTTTATTTGAACATGTGTGAAAATAATAATGAAATTCTAAGAGCCGAATTATGAAACAGTATTAGATTGAATTTAAGTGGACATCCTTAGCTCGGACTCTAGTGCGCTGTGATTGGTTGTATTATTTTTTTATATAATTTCAACTTTATTTTATAATGAACATTATGTGGTAAAAATCCCAAATGGGAAGATAACTTGACATGTCTCGGCTTGAACCAGCGACCTCTGGATTCACAGAGTGTCGCCTTTACCACTGAGCTACCTTGACAGAAGTACTTACTTTGAAGTCTCCCTGGAGAGGCTTCTCCTTGTAGTAAAAGCTGCCTGTACTCCCGCCGAACTTACTGGACTGCTCTCCTGCATTGTACTTGGAGTGATACCTGAAAAAAAATATGATAGAATGAATCGTTATGTTGAATGTATAACTTCTTATGGAACTCTCTTACTTTAGTATCCATGTTTTTGAGTTGTTATGGTGGTGAAAGAATTTATATATTACAATAGAATACTCTGTACAAATTGGTACGGGCAGGAGCTAGGATAGAGCATTCAAGAAGGTGTGCAACCGTAAAGGCAACACCACATTGACAAAGGGGAGGGGGTTCCTTTTTGAACAGGTGGCCATGGGTAATAAAAGTATGGCCGATTCTCATTCTGGATATTGCAACTTTTTCGAATAGATTATTCAGTTTAAAATATTAAAAGGTGTGAGAGATGACTTCAACTTTTTTGATGGTCTGCACAGCTCCTAATTGGTGTCTCAGTCGTTTGAAACCAGGTAACTTCGTAATTGAACAACATTTGAAGCTCAATTGGTCCCAACATTTTACAACCATTACAATAAATTATTCCATTTAGAATACAGAAACGATAGAATTTTTTTTTTTTTTAACTCTGACCTCCAGTTAATTGGATCAAGTTTAACTAATTCAAGGTCCTCTCTGAAGCAATTATGAAAAATTGCGAGTTAATGTAGCTAGTATTCACTTGCGGCACCGGCAATTCAATTCAAGGTCCTCAAAAGAATATTCCTTAATAAAAATAATAATACCACGTGACCCCTTTGATGTTCAAACAGCGGTTTTAGTCAAAAGCCAGTTGGCCTTGACCGAATAACCCATTTTTGACTAATAAAGTAAAATGTTTACTTAATTATCTTTCATGTTGTTTAACCCCCGCACGATTAGAAATAGAGAAAGTTCAAGAGATATTGCGTCATTTTTTTGTACAATGTGAATACAGGGTGTAACTTGTATAGTTTTTCTGTTCGAGTCCTCAATGCTATCTTTTATTTTTACTAAAAAAAGATTATAAATAGCTGTGAATTGTGCTCTTTCTATATGTATATTCTTAACAACAACCTAGGGTGGCGTCATCGTGAACGATGGTAACCAGACAGTGGAGGAATGACTCAGCACTTCTACCACTGTCTTTACAAGGAGGCTAATAATTGACAAGGGCCCCCAGAACCAAGCCAATGCTGGTCTACTCCCTGTTTATAGTCCCCTTACCAGTTCTTATTCTTACCAGTTATAAAATAAAAGCCATGACGCCCATGACAAAATTCTTATCACCACTGTAATTTTGACTCCATGTTTTAGAGGAAACTTGCCACAACCAGAACTGAATAATATGAGAAGTCCAAAATATACCTGGATAAACAATAAATAAAAATATTGGGATGGAGAGGCATAACCTGGCGTATGGCACAAGTACATATAGCCACTTCTGCATAGGAATATCTGACTCTCGAACATCCATCATCATCATCATCATCATAGGGTGCCGTCATCGTGAACGATGGTAGCCAGACAGTGGAGGAATGACTCAGCACTTCTACCACTGTCTTTACAAGGAGGCTAATAATTGACAAGGGCCCCCAGAACCAAGCCAATGCTGGAGTACTCCCTGTTTATAGTCCCCCAGCTAGACTTTATTTATTTATTTACACTTTATTAATAGGACATACTATATACAACACAAATAATTACAAATTAAAATACAAAATAAGAGAAGACAAAAAAAAAGGAAAAATAAATAAATATAATATACATAATATATGTCCTAACTAAAGGGCGGGGTTATTGCCTTTGGCAATCTCTTCCACGCAACCCTTGATATTCTTCAAAGAAACCCTGTATAAGTAGGAAACAATAATATGTCATCAATGTATGAGGAATACTACACAAACATTCATAATTATAGATAATAAATAGGAATGTGTGGTCATGAACTCAATATTTTCCAGGGAATTAGCGCTACTCCTAGCAAAACGGAGCCACTTCACGCATGGCGTCACCTGAAGCCATGTCACGTGCTGAAAGCTCCGTGCAAAGTTGAGTCTCTTCAGTGGAGGCACTAAATAATATTGATTAGACCTTTTTTTTGTGTACAGAAGATGGAGGATGACAGAACGCCAAAGAGAATTCTAACAGCCAAAGTAAAGAAAACACTGGTTCTGGGCGTTAAAAGGGTTTAAAACTCATATTAATCCTGTCACCACCATACCAACACATGGACACGACATGGATACGTAAAATAAAGTGAATAAGCTCCAAATGAAGTCAGTTAAAAAAAAAGTTAAAGTTATCATACTTGGGTCAAAAAACTTTCATGATATCACAACTACTCAAACTCGCTTAACTAAATCCACGCTGAATTACTTCTAATTCATCTTACTCTTCAGATTCCATCACTCCTCTCTCCTCGTCTTCCTTTTTAGCTCCCATCACTACTGTCTCATCTTCATCTTCAATTCCCATCACTCCTGTCTCATCTTCATCTTCAGTCCCCATCACTTCTGTCTCATCTTCCTCTTCAGTTCCCATTACTCCTGTCTCGTCTTCCTCTTCAATTCCCATCACTCCTGTCTCATCTTCATCTTCAGTTCCCATCACTCCTGTCTCATCTTCCTCTTTAGTTCCGATCACTCCTGTCTCATCTTCCTCTTCAGTTCCTATTACTTCTAATTCATCTTACTCTTCAGATTCCATCACTCCTCTCTCCTCGTCTTCCTTTTTAGCTCCCATCACTACTGTCTCATCTTCATCTTCAGATCCATTCACTCCTGTCTCATCTTCCTCTTCAATTCCCATCACTCCTGTCTCATCTTCATGTTCAGTCCCCATCACTCCTGTCTCATCTTCCTCTTCAGATCCCATCACTCCTGTCTCATCTTCCTCTTCAGTTCCCATCACTTCAGTCTCATCTTCCTCTTCAATTCCCATCACTCATGTCTCATCTTCCTCTTCAATTCCTATCACTCCTGTCTCATCTTCATCTTCAGTCCCCATCACTCCTGTCTCATCTTCCTCTTCCATTCAAAGCACTTTTTTGATGACTGATAATTCTTCCATTAATCCTTTATCTTTCCTAAAAAATAATATAACCCATACACAACCAGACGAAGATTTTTTGCTTTTACCATGCAATGCTATAGAAGTAATGAAAATAGTTTCATTTTTCCCTAGTAAAAATTCTAGTGGAGAAGACGCTGTTTCAATGACAATCATAAAGGAAATTATTGATCTCATAGCTGAACCACTTGCATTCATATTCAGTTGCTCATTTACCTCAAATTATTTTCCTTCATTGTTTAAAACATCAATTGTAGTCCCTATTCATAAAAAAGGACCCTTAACAGATCTTAATAATTATCGCCCTATCTCCTTACTTAACAACTTCGCAAAAATCCAAGAGAAAATAGTTGCTATGAGATTAATAGAATACCTCGAAAACAATAATCTTTTGGCAAAACAGCAATTCGGGTTCAGATCAAAAAGATCTACGTCCGATGCTGTTTCTTCCTTCTTACAACAACTAGACGAGATTCTCTATTCCTCTAAATCTCATATAGTTGGTATTTTCTGTGACCTTTCCAAGGCCTTTGATTTCGTAGATCACAGCATACTTTTATCTAAAATGCCATTCTACGGAATCAGAGGTCCTACACAGGCTTGGTTTAAATCCTACCTAACGGAGAGAAATCAAAGGGTGAAAATTCCTAACCTCCATAATAATATCCAATATAATGTCTTTTCATCAAAATTGCCAATTAAACATGGTGTGATTCAAGGGTCAACCCTAGGCCCCTTACTTTTCCTACTCTTTATTAATGACTTAGTTAGTTGCTCAACATCAGCAAAATTTGTTCTCTTTGCTGATAATACTTCAATACTTGTGAGTGGAAACAGTCACCAGGAAGTGTTAGAAATAGTCCAAGAAACTCTATCTGTCATATCACAATGGTTCATCACTAATAAACTACGTCTTAATGCAGATAAAACTACTTATATGTACTTTGGACCACAACCATATAATCAATTACAGGCCATCTCATATTCTAATCTCGTTATATCCCCATCAGAGGAAGTCAAATTTTTAGGTCTTATACTAGATTCAAGGTTGCGCTGGAAATCCCACATTCTATATCTTAAACCTAAACTTGCATCTGCAATATATGCAATAAAATCAATACAAAAGAATGTGGGATCCAGCGCTGCTTTACTTGCCTATCACTCATACTTCCATAGCTTAATGAGCTATGGAATTGTATATTGGGGGTTTGCAGTAAATACAAATGATATTTTCATGCTACAAAAACGAGCGGTGAGGAGCATATTTAACCATCGACCTACTGTTTCTTGTGCACCCATATTCAAAAACAACAATATCTTAACATTCAGAGCACAACTAATACTTGACACATGTTGCCTTACTCATAAAATGTCAGAACACCTTACAAGACATAGAGATATACACAACTACAATACACGACACAGAAATGACATAACAGTAACAACAAACAATATATTTGATAGATCTTTTCTGAAGCAAGGAATTCAACTTTATAATTCCTTGCCAGATATTATTAAACAAGAAAATAGAGATCACTTCAAAGAACAACTTAAAATAAGACTCATTGATATTGCCCCATACAAAATAGAGGAATTCAGGTGGTAAAATGTGATCCAGGGGTAAATAATGTTTGGTCCCTTTTACTCCTTTTCCCTCTTTTTTACCTCAGTCTCTTCTTCCTGTCTCTCCTTTTTACTCCTCTTCTTTATTTTTCCTTCCAATTTATTGTTCATTTTTAATTGAATTTTAATGAAAAAAAAAAAAAAAAATGTGTAAGACGTACGATGTATATTATTATTACACAATAAAATATTTGATTGATTGATTGATTGACCTCCAGGTAACAAGTCTGCCGCCTTATCGATCAAGCTACTGAGTTCGGACTAGCCAAAGTAGTATATGGGACGAGAAAGAGAGGAACACCCAGACCACGATGGATGGATCAGGTGGAGGAAGATTTAAGGACAATGAAAGCCAAAAACCGGTCAGAATAGAGGAAAATAGTTAAGGAGGCCAAGGCTCACCCTGGGTTGTAGCACCAATTCGTAAGGAAAGTTAAGATTCTATTTTGGTGATCATTAATGCGGAAAAATCCTTGTCAATAAATTATATATAATATTAAGATTCTGGTCTGGCCGGGGGACTTTAAACAGGGAGTAGACCAGAATTGGCTTGGTTCTGGGGGCCCTTGTCAATTATTAGCCTCCTTGTAAAGACAGTGGTAGAACTGCTGAGTCATTACTCCACTGTCTGGCTATCATCGTTCAAGATGACGCCACCCTATGATGCTTTGGATATGTATTACATTGAAACTTTTGGCTATTTTATAATCAGTCAACCAAAACATGAACTTTTTTAAAAGAAAGTTATAAAAATTCTCTTTCTATAGAAACTAGTAACTAGTAACTGAAGAGTCCATTTTAAAATGATAATAATTTTCTATGGGTAAGATAATTGTTTTTTTTTTTTTTTTGTAGTTGTTTTCGTTATTGTTTTTCTTATAATGGTTTCTTTACGTAAATCTATGGTTAGGAAATGCTACATTGTATCACTTTAAACTTTTATTCTCTTATCCTTATCTCCGGAAAAACCTTAAGAGACCCCATTCTTTTTTGATCCTTATTCGAACTAATGAGAAGTAACTGTGCATAATACTGCATAGTAATGAAAAGTCTAAATATGTTATAACGAATAAATTTTCCTGGGTTATCAAGCGATGTAGCTGTCGCAAAATACTAACTTGATCTGAACAATCTGAACATAGCTCAAATAAAAATTAAAAGACCCACCATGATGCAAAAAAATATCGCGTAAAGGTGGAAATCTATTCCACTATGTTCATGAAAATCCAAAGCCAAAATAGCCAAACAAATGAACCGAAGAACACTTTCCAAACAGGAAAACCAACCGAAATTGTGCCTATTGATGTTATTGATGTCGTCTCCTGTCTGAGCAAACTCATTGAGCAAACCTTGCCACCGGAGAAGAAAGAAGTGATGATAAATAATTACGAGACGCGTGCAAAGAATGGAAAGAAATAGATGAAATGGACAAACTAGATGAAATAATAGAGGAACGTGATGACCGACGTGGAGATATGCATGCTATCCGCCAATTGGTTGATAAGTATCGGCACGATTCCACAACAGCGGCGTATATTTCCATTTGCAGACTTTTTGCAGTCGTTGCAAAGTAAGAACAAATTCATTTATTGCTGTCATTCCATGTCGTAGAGTCTCCTTTTGCCAGGAAGTAAAATGAAATATCTCACATTTCACAAGAATTAGAGGCTTGGTTGAATTTTTGATTGACAATGTTGAACCTGAAGGTTGAGGCTAAAACCAGAAGATGCCTAAAGACAGCAAGTTCCCTCTTTCAATCGGCCAACAGGATGCTGGCAAAAAAGTTGCTAGTGCCAAATTGAATCATGGTGAAGTGTTAGGCTGGTATGCAGAGACGATTTTGTAAACCCTATAGGGTTCACTGTAGGGTGGTCCCGAGCTTGCTATAGGGAATACTTCGAACTTGACAATTATTTATTAAAGAAACATCTGATTGCACATGCGCACAGACGCTTTAAACAAACTTCTCTGAATAACAAAATCAGCTGAAGGGACAAATGACCCAGGCATCCCTACAGTGAGGACTCTGCATACAACCCTTATACTTTTCTATCAAAGATGTCTCTTTTAAAATCGTGATTAATTTTAATTTCATCAGAATCGATTGGTATCTGATCTTATGACATCATGATTTTCCTCCGCCACTATATTTAAATGGTGGCATCATGCTCAATGACTATACAGCTGTACACACTGGAGATATTAACAATCTGAAACCTTCTAGTAAGTGACCAGAGTAAGTGCGAGGTATGTTGACGGTGAAAAAATCAAAAGTAGAAAATAAACTTGAAAAAGAGACGATTTCGTACCTACATAATATCTTCTAAACAAAACATCATTAACACAATTTTGGTCATTGCCTACTTTCTTGGTCTTGTTATAAAACATATTCATTAGACGTTGTGATGGAAGTATAAAACTATTGATAGAAGCTTTCGGTATTAACAAACTTCCAAAGACGATCTTTTGGGCTCTTTCCATATTTATCATGTAAAGTAGGGTTTTTTTTCTTTTTCTTTTTTCAACAAATACTTGAAATATATTTATTTACATATAATTATCTTCTTCTCTTTTAATCACAAAGTATCAGTAGGGTCCTGAGTGCGTTAGCATGTGTTGTCCAAGTAAAAGTCAAAATAAATACGATATAGAGTGGAATAAGGTTCTTAGAATGAGTCTCAAGCAAGTTTAGAAATATGTTCCAAACCCAGAGCAAATCAACATTACCAAGACCATACGCGTCGAGCCAAGTTTCAGGTCTGTCTCGCATCGGACGAACTGTTCACTTTCAACTTCTTCATAAACTCGTTGTTGCTGCTGTTTTCTCTTTCGTTTTGGCACGCCAGGTTTTAAATATCACGTCGGTCGGGGGTCTTTCAATATGAGTAAGAGTTTCGTTTGAATGAGAATCATGGCGGGTTTCTGAACATCCATAAGTTTCGTTTCAATGGGAAACCTTTTATCCGAATCATTAATTTCATCACGAAGTCTCCCGCTAAGTTGCTTTGATTGATTCATCTAGTTCCATGATTTGTTTATTTCCATGTGTGAAGTCATTTGTCTTTAAATCTATTTCGAAATTGATTGCTGGCATGATGTTTGATTAATTTGTTATTTTGACTGTGTGTATGAACTCTGACTTATCTCATGACTTTTAAGTTTGATTGATTCGTCTCTAAGTTGTTCATTGTTCAATGTATTCTTCTTGATATCAGGATATTTCTAAAATCTGTTCCTATTACTTTCTTTTTCACATCCAGAGTATTGTTAGTAAATGTGGATAGCAGTATCTACAATTCTCGTATGATCTTTTATCAGTGAATTTAACATTAATCAATAAAATTATCATCAAAAAACAAATATATATCAAACCCAAAGCCATGATAGAAAGACTACCAAGGAATAAGTACCTCCGTACTTGAAAACTGAAGTACAATTTTTTAAAGTAAAAAATAGATACCTACCTGGTGTGAAAGAACTGAAAGAGAGTTCGATCAAGGCCGATGCAACCATGAAAGAATCTTGTGATAATTGATACGTTATACGAACCACTGGATCAACAGGTGCTAGATCATCTTGGCCTCTACATTCACAGAATAACCATTGACGATGGATTTGTTCCAGCTGATCGTGCGTGGATTGCCTCGGAATCTTGAATCGGTTTACTGTGACTTCTCACTTGGTTAAAAAGATTAAGTTTATTCCAACCACATTGTATTAAAGAAGCTCCATTGGAGCAGAATCACATTGTTCAATGTTTCTGAGAAGTCTAATCAAATAGATAATAATAATAATAGAAGACTAATGATTTAGCACTTATGTAGATACAAAGCTTATTTGAAGAGAGCAACCACAACGAGTTGGCACGTGATTATCTTCTGATATCTGAAAGCTGTTTGATTTTCTCACACGACCCGTGAGAAAAAAATCACTGATTTGTGGTTTCATAATCAAATAGACAGACGCTAGACAGACAGTTAGGTATCCTAAGTCCTGTAATCAGTTAGTGCACTGCAGCTTGATTCAATATCTGCAGTGATATTCAATGATATTCGGGGTTAAGTGGCAGAGAATGCCTAAGGCATTAACTTCGCCCCGGATTACAAAACAATTGTAATAAAAATTAATATTTCTTTTTGTACATATTTCTAAGTTTTTTTTTTAATTTATTGTTATATTTTTTGTTGTTGTTGATGATTGTTTTGTAAAAAAAAATAAAGTGTAAATAAATAAATAAATAAATAAATAAAAATAAAACATGTGCTTTTCTTGTCAGAAAAATAATAATCAAACAAGTAGTATAATTAGGTACAATGGTCTTTGAGCTTTCAATTTTGAAGTAGTAACTCTCAGAGTGCCAAAGACAATGCTGAACAGTCTTTAAATGTTAACTACAGATCAAATCTTGAATAGGTACTACAGATCAAAACTATTCTTTTTTGAATATTTGGGTTCAAGTGATTGAAGTAAAATAACAAGTGGATGCACTCTCTCATTGATTTGTAGCAAAATGTTGCTGCCAGTTAATAAATAATATTAAATCTAATTAGAGGAAAGCTATCAAAGCTATTAAGCCCATTAATAATCGTTCCTAACTATTAAAATAGATTCTGATTCAAGCAAAAGAACTTGAACTATTTGAACAATTTAGATAGATTTGATAAGGACTGTACGAGATACATAAACCTCGATGTCCTTGATCAAACCTGGTTTTACTTTCTTTACAGGAAACATCATTTCCATATGTATATTTATTTACACATTTCATATACTCCTAACTTGATTTACGTATGTTATTTAGAATTGTAGATGATCCCTAGCAAGCTTCTAGTAAAGTTGAATATGAAGTCTGAAGTGAACAGCCTTGCGTCCAACGCCGCGCCGGTCACTTCATAGAGAAACAAGGTCAGAATTCTATCCTTCAGTCCAAGCAGTTGTCTCTTTACCTCTTTCTCTTTCATTTCAAGATATTTCTAGTGTTTTTACTTTCATTGTTTCGTGGCTACGTGTTTATCTTTCTCTTCGGAGCCTAACATTATCATTAGAACTCGTACAGTTTGTATGACCATTGTTTCTTTCTAAATTATCCACACGCACAACTATGTTTCTATTGGGATGATTGCAATCTTCGAACTCTTTAAATACCTTGTTAGGATTGTTCAGATTATCAGATAAATGTGATCTATTGTTTCACTTTCTGGATTTAGTGGGTTGACTCTTTTCGGCATCTTTTATCTTTTATGTATTAGATTTCTAATGTATTTTTATAGCTCTGGCTTGTGACTATTGTTTGATAGGTGGGTTGGTGAATCACATACTCGACTACAGCTAGATTATATCTGTATTTATCATCTGGGATTGATAGGAGTGAATGTTAAATTATAGAATTTGAAATCGACTTTCTTTGGCACATAATTATTCATTGCTACCGCCCATGAATGATCTGTTGATAGAATTAATAGTACCTGTGCATAGTATAATTTTCTAATATAATATCTTTGAAAGAAATTAATTTAGAATGAAAAGTGAAATATGTGGTCTCTCAATTCTCAATGGTAGTATTTTTAAAAAATGCATCAATAATATTCTAAACTGTTTCCAAGGTAGCATTCACTTTGGAAGGTATTAATGCTCTTTACCAATTTTCGAGAAATATTTTTAAAATTATCAGTTTTAAGTTTGTGAAATGACACACACTGCATAGTGTGTGTCATTACACATACACCATACACTCCACACTGGACACGGAGGGAGCCCAGAACACTGGTTGTAGTACCGGAAATTGTAATAGTTTCAGCGATAAATGGAAATGTTTTATTTATATTATCATTCAATTGGCTACCCAAGTCACCATTATTCTTGTACAAAAATTCTCTACACTCACCTCTTCGCCAAATGCACCTCAAAACTCCCACTCTCTCACTTGAATTGAATTGATTTTGTATTGTTATTTTACCTTTCGGTGTGTACAATTTCCTTATTGATAGATTAAACCTAATATTGATAACTTACCTTTGAATGACGTTCATTTTGTTCTGTGTTAGTCCACCATCGAGCATGTAGTTCCCCATTTGCGTGCCGTCACCGAGGGCGTTCATATTATTTGGAGGCAAACTCCACACCCCTTGGCCTCCCACTGACTCCGCCCCTGACGTGTCCGCTGAGGTGTCCTTGAACTCAAAGTCCTGAATGGTATCTCCACCACCTCCTCCTCCTCCCCCTCCCATCATCTGGAAGCCTCCTCCCCCTCCTCCTCCTCCTCCTCCCCCACCTCCAAATGAGGAGGAACCAGAAGTCTGAGCAAAGTTGGTGACACCTGCAAATGTTGAGAGAGAAGAGAATAATGTCAATATAAGTTAAGCAGAAGTCACAGTGGCAGAGTGAGTTAGCGCGCTAGGCATTGCACGCACGGTGACCTGGGTTCGATCACCAGCGGGGCAAGATTTTTCTGCTCTGTTCTTGGACGTTCGGCGTCCACTCATACCTCGTGAGGAAAAATGAGTAGCTACTTTAATGTGAGCAGCGACCAGTGGCGGAATTATAGGCAAAAATAAGATATTGGGACATTAAAAGATATAGAAAAGTCCTATAATTCTGCGCTACCCACTAAAAATTGTGATATAATAACACAAAGAAACACATTTATTTATTTAATATAAGTTAAGCCATTAAAAGGCTATGGTGAATGTATTTTTTTCATTTATTATTGTTAAAGTTTAGAAATATTTTATTTTGATAGACTTTTAACAAGACCAACTGATTTTTTTTAAACTAAAATACCAACCTCAGACTATCTAAAAAATCATAAAGGTGGGCTCGTGGCCTGAAGGTCGGTGGTTCGAGTTCCAAGTTTAGCAAAAATTAATTAAAGCTAGTTTGAGTAATTATGATGATTATCTACCAAACTTTCTGTAAGTATTGTCTTTTTTTATACGAGTAAGAGATTGGTTATTTCAAGATTACTAAACGGAGTGATGGATTATACCATTATAACTTCATAGTCTGTCTGGATAAAGTCACCTTGCTAATTTATTTCATGCAGCGAATCAATTGTCCTCGTCAAATCCATTGATCAACAACACACTCTCTCCGTGAAATAACGTAATGGTAGGTTTTCGGTTTCAAAATGTCAAATTCATCAGCCTTTCACTTTTACTCAAGTTTAATCACTTAACACTGAACTCCGTGTGTCTTCGGCATGTGTTTGACATTCCTACCTTCACTGATTTCAAATTTCGAAACCACAACACTTGGGACTTTAGTATCAAGACTATCAAGCATTTCCTTTTTAATCTTAATGTAATTACTCATCGACTTTTATTACCAACGTTCTCTTTACAAGTTGCTAGCCACAAGAGTCTCAAGATTTCACTGTTAAGAAAATTAATGGCAGGTTTTTTTGTCAGTACATAAATAATGTTAGTATGTCTACTTACTGTCATTACTTTCCTGTTGTACATCTACTTAATTGTCAATCAAGTGCATTCTTCATCAACCTCTGCAAGTATGAGACCTAACCTCTATTTAATTGCAAATGTTTGGTTTGTGTTTATTTGTTATTAGGTTCATATTAGTTTGTGTTTAACTGTAGGACTTACAAAACATGCGATAAGAAAATTTCTTCCAATCCTTAACTCATTAAATTTTATTGTGTATTTCTATCAAAGCGGATAAGGTACATTTCATATATTTAATTTTATCACCATCGTAAATGAAAAGAAGATTGAATCGTGAATCTTTTATTTGAATTTAACGAATACCCATCTTCATTCTACTGATTGTACAAATTGATGATCTATTTTCAAAATAGACCAAAAAATATGAAGAAAAAAATATATTTTAAATTACCTTTATTTAATTTTATTTTATATATACAGGGTGATTCAGAAAAGTACCGTCAAACGTTAACCACATATTCTATGGGCTAGTTAAGGAGGGGTCAACTCTATAAAAGAAAGTGCGCAAATGACTCCTAACGGAGGTGCACGCCCCTTAAGGTGTTTTTAAACAATCGAAATTTTCATTTTACGGCTTACCTATTTGGGATATCGCAATGTGGTAAAAAAATCACTCTCAATACTAGATAGCACCTTTCTTTTGGCACAAAATTTAACACCATTCCAATGTCAGGGGCGGTCTCAGGAGGGTCAGATGGTAGAAAAAAGGTTCTAACTTTTTAGTCGTTGCTTGTAATTGAATTTGGTTTCCACCCTATTAAAACGTCTGTCATTGTCTACAAAAATGTTCTGAATAATTTTATTCTCAAACCAACACAAACGCTTGAAAATCGAAATTGTAGGGCTTAAGCCGAAATAAGATTTACAGCAAATGTTCCACATGGGCTCCTCTGGCTTCAATGCAGACCTCCATACGCCTTCAAAAAGATTGACAAACACGTTCAAATATTCCAGGTGTATTTCTTTGTTAAATAATGAATTAGCTGAAAATTTTTGTTCTAAAATTGTATGCTAGTTGCATAGGTTTCAAAACTTAATGCGGTTTTAAAGTCTTCAATTTCAATTTTCAAGCGTTTGTGTTGGTTTGAGAAAAAAATTATTCAGAACATTTTTGTAGACAATTTCAATTACAAGCAACGACTAAAAAGTTAGAACCTTTTTTCTACCATTTGACCCTCCTGAGACCGCCCCTGACATTGGAATGGTGTTAAATTTTGTGCCAAAAGAAAGATGCTATCTAGTATTGAGAGTGATTTTTTTACCACATTGCGATATCCCAAATAGGTAAGCCGTAAAATGAAAATTTCGATTGTTTAAAAACACCTTAAGGGGCGTGTACCTACGTTAGGAGACATTTGCGCACTTTCTTTTATAGAGTTGACCCCTCCTTAAATAGCCCATAGAATATGTGGTTAACGTTTGACGGTACTTTTCTGAATCACCCTGTATATATATTTTTTTTTTTTTTAATTATATTTTGCAATTTTATTAGCCAATTATTATCTCAAAAAGTCAAATCATTGGGTGGGTATACCTGTTCGTATTTTACCTTTTCCGACTATTTTTCCGAAGGAGCCGAGAATACTGGGCAGGAACATGGCGATGAGAATGGACTTGACAATCTGGATGCCAATGAAGAAAGGCAGGAGGAGCTTTTTGAGGGCAAAGGCCAGGAAGCCAAGACTGAATCCGGTGAGGAAAGAGTTCTTGGTGAACGCAAACCTGGCTGTAAGAAAAAAATAAATTTGAAATAGGTGGAATAGAGACTTTACCCAACTTTTTAAGACATACAATGACCTGCTATTGATATGGAAGAATCTGCAGTTGAGCTAAATAACAATCCCTTATATTTCAATACTAACCTGTTTCTGTTTTATCTGTAAATTTTGATACAGTCAAAAAATTACAGAATTAGCACTAAAAGTATTTCTATTATTAAACACTTTATTAGATGTAAAAAGACATACATATTATGTACAATACAAATAATCAAATTATAATAAATCATGAATATATTTTTAAACTTTAGAAAGTAGTTATGTACCTATAGTAAGCATTTAAATGAACTTTAGACTAAATTCATAGTCTAGAATAAATTAAAAATGTACTTGTTTGTATAAGAAATTGAACCTCAACTATCATTATTTTTGCTTCTAATTGTTGCATGAAGTGACCTCAGTTTAAATCAAACTTGTTTTTAATTGGTACAACGATTTCTTCTGAGCTTAACTGTCATGGTTGAATGACTAATTATGATTTTGTGGATTCCAGACAAAACGAAATTAGCCTAATTTCATTTTAACCCACATAATTAATGTAAATAAACTAAGCTCTTTTCATAGTCATCAGGAACCAAAATTGAGCTAGGTTCTGAACTTGATTTATATAATTATGCTGTGTAAATGTTTGAAATTATGAAAATATCTTATTATTAACCATTATTTTAAACTTACGTTGAATAAGAATGTCATTGTCATTAATATCAGTAAGTTGAATCATCCAAGAACTTTTTTACTAACTAGATTTTAGGTTCTAATTTTGCTAGGAATTATAAGTGGCAAGTCAACTACAAACCACCACTCTCAAGTAAGAACTTATGGGATATGATTGTAATATTATAAAAGCATCTAAATTCCAAGCAAAAGAAAAGATTCAAGTGAACTCACCTGTTTGCCTCCCAGATGGTTTCACCACCCCCGTGATCGTCTCGTACAATTTCTGTAGGTCTACATTGACGACATGCTTCCTGCTGAATGTCTCAAACGACCTGGCCATCAGTTTGCTAATGTCATCCTCATTATCTATGTCATTCGTGAAAGTGTCAAAATCATCGTCATGAACTTGCTCAACATTTGGCTGGATTGTCACCCCCGAAAATATGGTCAGATTATGGTACGTTGGAAGGTGTATAGCTTTCAGTATGGTTTTATTTGTCGTTGGATCAAAATCAGTTTTGACGATGACGGATTCCGATTCTCCAGGTGATTCAATGTGATCTGGTTTCTTAGAAGGTTCTGAATCTGCAGGAGTTTTACTGTTATCCCTACTTGCACTTTCTAACCTATCAGGTACTTGTTTATCATTGATCCTATTTATTTCTTCAATGTGTGCCCTGAACACGTTCTCCTTCAGACTCGACGTTGCTGAATTCAAGTTTGGATCGGCTTCACTGCTTGTTCCATTTTTCTTTCGAAGTTTGGCTGAGAGTTTGAGTCTTTTCGTCGGACTATTGGAACTGTATTTGGCATCTGCTATGGTAAATTTTTGAGCAATATGTTCACGGTTTGAGTCTTGATTAACTAGGCTAGTTTTAATATTTACAATTGAAGGTTTCTGTACAGTATTTAAAGTTTGGTGGTTTTCATTTACAAAAGGCTCTACATGAGGGACTTTGAAGTCATCTTCTTTGTTTACATGATCATCGTGACGTTTCTTCAAAGCATCTTCCGTGTAAGCTTCACTCCAGTCATTCTTTATATACAATGTTTGGTTTTGGCTTTGAAACCTACTGACCCTATCATTTTCACTATGTCTACTATTTACTACACCACCTCCATCTAGCTTTACTTCACATGATATCTTTTGTTGGTAGAATATAAGCGTGAGGAACACCAAAATGAATTGATTTAACATTATTATGGTATTGTATTTGATTGCTTCCTTTTCTTTTTCCTCATACTATTATTCTTTTAATCATAGTTTGCCGATTTTTACTTCGTACAATTATCATAGTAGAATGTGTTTTTGATTTAGAAGACTGCCGATACTGTGCTTCATTTTGAAACTTTTGTGTCACTCCTGAAACAAAAAACAAAAACAAAATCATTAATGATATGGTGCGTTAGTTTGAAAGCCCATTTTAGATTTTAGAGGATCTTTAGATTTCATACTTTCTCATGTGCAGTCAATATGACGCACCTCATTCAACATTCAAAATAAAGTTTTAGTTTTGACTTCAAGGAAAAATTGATACATATTAATGTCCAAAAGTTTTTCGACTCAACCTGCCTTACAAATATAGGTAATAATATACTTGAAACCCGCAATGTTATATTGGATATGGTTTGTTAGTCGACTTAATAAGTGATCTGTTAGAGTCATACCACATTGGTCCAAGAAAGTTGTCTAATTCAGTCGTGTGGGCGGGAAAAGGTAAGTTTGTAAATTGGTGCGGGTCTCTAGTTAACGAGTAGATCAGTAGAAAGATATAAATTTATAAATATTCTTTATACTTATAAAGATAGGTAAAATAGAAGGAAAATTGAATGCGAGAAAAAGTATTTCATGCGAAATATTTGCCCACACCCCTGAACTTTCTAAGACTATCTTGGTGCCTTAAAAAAATCTAAATGAAAATGGGATAGTAAGTGTTGTGCGATTACTTGTCTGAGACGAAGACACAAATTATGTTATTTCTTCTCATTTGTTTAATTATAATTATCTCTGGAGAAAACTCACTCCAGCCTTCTGTGTAATTATTGTAATGCGAAATTGTCAGACATAAAGAATTGCTAATGAAGGAACGTGGATGGCTCATCTTTTTCTTAAGAAGAAGGAAGTACTATCCTTCTCCAGACCAGGGACGTTTTTGAATAATTCCAGAAAAAAAATCTTTCAGAAAAAGAATTCATCTGAAAGAACATGACTGATAAGTGTGTCAATCAAATTTAAATTTCAACTATGCAGTTATCTAGTACTAATTGACTACTATGGAAATAAATTTTGTATTAGAATATGATGACTACCTAGTACCTACGGTGAACATGTTTTTTTTTTTTTTTTTTTTTTACTTGTTTACAATTCTCACAGTAGTCGTGGCTGTGCTTAAATTTAAAAAGTTTGACATACAAAAAGTAAAAAATAATATATTCATAATATGAGACTAAAATTCATTGTCATCTAGACTAATTCATAGCCACAAGCTTTTACTCTTGTGGCTATGAATTAGTCCAGATGACAATGAATCCTAGTCTCATATTATGAATACATTATTTTTTACATATTGGATGTCAAACTCATTGAATTTAAGCACAGCTATGTTGGTACTAGGAAGAGGTAGTATCCTGCTGATGTGAATGATACTGATTTCTAGAGTCAATTGACATTGGTAAGTTATAAATTTCATTACAGTGTTGATCTACCACCTCAAAGATATGTGTTTTGTTCTTTCTAGCACACCAAAAGGCGGTGCCAATGAACCCTCGCCTCGCTTGGTTGAGTCAATCCACTATTGAGGGTACCTCACAAGGAACCAAAGTGATATTAAAATCCATCCAACCCATAATAAACCAACATAAAAACACACAGAGAAACACACATACACAAAACATTACCGACATGTGCAGAAACACACTTGTATTTTTACACCTTGCCAAACGACTAATAACCACATTTGATTTGCAAGTAGGTTAATTACACAGATGAGTTGCTGCAAATAGTAATTGCAAAGTGACACTAATCGAGGCCTTGGGTATGCAGTTCTGCAAAGTCATCCATTTGTGATAAGACTCATTTGAAATACAAAACATTCGAAAGTTGTCACCACAAAAAAAAAAAAAAATATTATAAAAGATAATTTTTAATTAGTTAGACAGTGTGTGTTAGTTCTCACTAGAGTTGGGAACAATGTAGTACCTGAGTCCTTCAAAGGTTTGATGGATTGAAAATACATGGCCTTTGAACCTCTCTCACATTGGGCCTTTGGTCTGTATGGAAGGGTTGCTTTGTTAGTTGTTATACTTAGTTCAAGCTCCTTAGGTAGTTCGATTGAAAATTTTACTATCTAAAGTTCAAGATATTAGTTATATTCACATTAAAAGTAGTCACCGTGGCCGAGTGAGCGCGTTAGGCATTGCACGCATGGTGACCTGGGTTCGATCTCCAGCGGGGCAGGATTTTTTTTGGTCTGTACTTGGGTGTTCGGGGTCCACTCATACCTCGTGAGGAAAAATGAGTAGCTGCTGTAATGTTAGCAGACTAGCAGAGACCAGGGGCGGAATTATAGGCAAAAATAAGATATTGGGATATTAAAGATACGCAAAAGTCCTATAATTCTGCGCTACCCACTAAAATTGTGATATTGTATAATACAAAGAACACACATTTATTTTATTATTATATTATATTCACATTAAATTATGAGCATATCTTTATTATTTTGTTATTGTTCTCATGAAATAATTTTATCAGGTTGTTAGGGTCTTATGTTATAATAGGAACTACTCTTATGACCATTCATAGTTTTCACTTTTGTTTAATTTTTCGATTCATTTCTGTAAATCTATCTTCGTGGGAATCAAAATATCTTACTTTTTTGAAATGCTGATAGTACAATATAATGTTACATCAATATTCTAGAGAGTTATAAAATAAATTTGGCTACAACAGATAAAAATATAAATGGTTTTTTTCTGATTTAACGGCGCTTTAACAAGGCGATAAAGCTTATCATTCACGACGGTATAAATGGTTTCAATGTACAAGATGTACTCTGCGTTTTTTGTTTAACGTTATTTTTTCATTTTAGATGGCTATCCTACCTAATATAAGTACAAGCGAATATTACCTGCCATTCTCTATAACCAACCATTTTTTTTTTTTTTTTTTTTTTTTTAACAAGAATTGTGCTTTATTTGTACATAATTTCATAACAATAACATAATAAATAACAAAGTACTTAAAATTAATAAAATAAAATAACATGAGTATGCACTATACTATCACACTAAGGTACCTGGAGAACCAGGCACCTTGTTTTGTGATAGTAGTTATGTGTGTTTTAGGAGTGGAGATGCCTTACACACTCAATTCTTAGCCCATTAATGGTCAGATTTTTGCTCATTTACTATTCTGGCATAGTCTCGCAGTCAAACTGGTGTTGATGGTACGCAATATGTACTAAGTGAATTCATACAAAATTACAAAAAAACGGACGTTAGTAATAAAAAAATATACACAATACTTCGGATACCTATACCTAATCGGAAGAAAAGAAACCTGTCGGAGCTTAAATCACATCCTAGGTATCGAATCGAATAAAACGAATGAACATAACATCATGAACAACATCACAAATAAAATTAATTTCATTCCAATTTACAATGCTCGAAGAAATTCACTTTCATTTTAAATTCTTCAATAGAAGCAATAAAGAAAGATGTTAGAGGCTACCTGGGAGAGCTTAAATTAAGAGACGTGACTTTACGACCTTGAGTCAATAAATTAATCCATTTGGTTTAATGGATACACAATCAGAGAATACACAATCAAGAACCTAGTGAGAGTGCAGAAGGTAGTGGGACTACGTGACATAATGTTTGGAGGTATTGAAGCAATTGATAATCGTAGAGATTTAATTGTGAATCCAAAAGAAACCTCATACTACAATGTGGGACCATATCAAAGTAGTTTCATTATATTGAACGAAGCTTTACTGAAATACGAAGAGAAATATACCTAATATTAAATACTCTGAACATAGGTACATAACTAAATCACATAGGCGTACATAAAAAATGTAGGTACATGTGAAGCAGAGCATACAAAGCAATAACAATACGCAAACACATGAGCAATAATATTTCATGTATTATTGTCATTTCTTAGGGGCAATTATATTTTAATATCTTTTTCTGTGTCACTTCTACAGGATTAAAAAAAAAGCTGAAATCCAACATCAGTTTTTCTGTGAATCTCAGTTGAATAAAACGCACGCACGCATTGGCAGATACCCTGTATGAAAATACATTAAAGATAACAATGGTAATAACATATTTCATTTATAAAACAACTTGTTCAATGTGTCTGGTATTATTTGCAACATATCAAACATCATATTGAATTTGAATAAATATCGATTGACATGAATGGTAAATCGATTGAAACATTTGTGCGACTCGTTCATACAATATTGATTCGATTCTTATTTCTTACAATGTTCAAACAGTTATGTAGAGTACCAAAGCCAATTTTATTATTCATCTTGAATTTTGTTTACATCAATGAAATATTTGTTCCATCGTATAATCTTTTCACAATCTGTGTTCTTGTTAAATTACTGGTGAGTTAAGCAATTTTGTGGATGCATGGAATGATCTGTTATGGGTTAGAATTAATTTGAGTGAATTGTGATCGATATGTTATATTATGTATAAAACAAATAATGCCGTAGATAAGGTGAAATATGGTAAAATTATCAAACTTTACCATGTCAGTTAAAGTCAAACACACTCAGGTGACTGTATACATGAATGCTTATCAAAAGACATATTTGATTTATGAGCACTGATTTTCAAAATATGAATTAAAAGATACCTTATATGGTCTTACAGAAGTTAAAATTCTGTAGATCTTTAATGGATAATTAGAATGGTATTTTTTTATATACGATATAGATATTTTTCGGGAGATAAACTTTTGTTTTACCAAACACTTGCTAGACAAAATAGCAAGTTTTTAGACCTATCTTCAATAATGCCGAAATTCTCTACCTATGTGGTCCTGTCAACTAAAGCCACTTTAGAATGTCATCTCCAAGTTCAATGTTTCATAATTTGGATGGTACTCGTATGCTATGTAAAGAAATTATGTATTCAAGTGCGATCTTGATTATCGTTTTAATAGTTTCAAACACACCTTGAAGGTTCTCTCTGAGTTTTCTCTTTACTGCACTCCTTATATCTTTGTTTCTTTTTTCAGTTTCTCTTTATTTAAATACTGGTTGTAAATCTATATAGATGATCTTTTCGTCGGTTTATTAATGTGCCTATGAGTCCAATTCAGTTACTCAGTGTTTACTCCTCCAGAAACTCTTAGACCTCTTGTCTAATTTTTTTTTTTTTTTTTTTTTTTTTTTTTTTTTTTCATCTCTGTTTACACGCAACAATAATGCTGCAATTACGTAAACAGGTTTGAGGGACACTGCATACAGATTAAAGACCTATATCCAGGCCCTCCCTACATCTTTGTTTAAATTGTTCTAAAGTTCTAATACTTTTTCAATTATTTTTTAACGAAACTGTAGGGGTAAGTTAGTTATCATATTTGTGTAAAGCACTTTCGTGATGTCACAACTACTCAAACTCGCTTTACTAAATGTACGCTGAAACCGGGACTTGAACCACCGACCTCCAGGTTACAAGTCCGCCGCCTTATTGATCAAGTTACTTAGGTCGGTTAACTGTAGGTAAGTATTATACTTATCGATAGTAGTAGCACAGTACTCCTTTTTTTCTACGAAAGGGTGGATACCTACGTACATGATCTTATGAAGTAACATTGAGTAAAGCCTAATAATTGGTTTTGACTACTTGGACATAGGTATCCCGATGAAATACTCTGGGAGTTTTCTTGAGTCCATTGTGTGGTATACTTTTTGTTATATCTAAAAAATTAAAAAGTTTTATCTAAGAAAGTCAAAATTACAAAAGAAAATAGGTACATACGAACTAGGTTTAGCGTAAGTATACACGCTCGTTTTGTTTTTCTTGTCGTTGCAAAACCAGCGTTTTGCTCGATAGAAATTTTGAGTCATAGGGCCTTTGCTTTCGGTTGAGATATTTATAATGAAAGTATAGATATACATTGTTTATGTAATATCATGTATCAATGCTCCATCAATATCAAACTCAATCATTGTTATTCTTGATTTTAATCTATTTGTTAACACAAATACAATTAAAAACATTTGTATCCACTGCTCTATTATTTATTGTTATTATTGAGCTGGTCAAAGTTGTGAGTTGAGTTTCACTTTTACAAGTAACGCAAAGAAACCACACACACACAACTTGCGTAGGTGCGATATACGACGGTATGCTGCTAACTTCGATTAGCTTTCATCTGGTTCCGTCTAGTATTTGCTGGAGCGCGATTTATCTTGCTGGTATTTAGGTACTGTCTACCTCTAAACTACTCTACAGTATACTTGTATCCATATATTTATTTATTTAGAAACTCTTTATTAGTACAACATAATATATACAGACAAATAATGGTAAAAATTAAACATAAAAATTGACAATATTAATAATATGAACAAGAAAAAAAATAAAAAAAATATATACATATGTCCTAACTAAAGGGCGGGGTTATTGCCTATGGCAATCTCTTCCACCCAACCCATATACTGTAGGGAGGTATTACAAATACAGGCGAACCTATAAGAGAACTCAAGGGATCGGAGATATTTTCTCTTGAATCCCGGTGTCTCTTAAAAAGATGTCATTTTACCCTGTAGAGAGGTAAATTTGACCTGGAAATCGTTCTCTTATATCCAAGTTTCTCTTATATCCAGGTTCAACTATCTTGAACATTATTTACCAGATTTTACCAGTACGATTGGCATAGTATTTTTTTAATGAGTGTTTCACAGCCTTTTTATTTCGTAGCCATGAAACAGCAGCTAATACTGTATACGCTTGTGGTCTGTGTTGTAGCCTGCCCATGCCCATCAACACTTTTTTCAAAGTCACTTCTAAAACAAATATGGTACTTCAAATTTAATAGAGACTTGGAATAGTGTCCACTCTTAAAATTACCTACCAAGTTGATCTTTGAACGATTGCATACATTGGTTAATGCGCTAGTCTGGTGGTCCAAGTAGGGTTGTTTTGGAAAGTATCCAATGTACACATATTTTTTTTTTTTTTTTTTTTTTTTTTTTTTTTTTTTTTTTCATTTTAACATTGGGAATTTGACCGGCGCTAATCGGGCAGAATTATTAAGGTTATTATTCCTTTCAGGTATCTCATCTTGAGGTTGTGAAACACCCCCGAGAGAGTGTTACACCAGGAGCAGATCTATGATTAAGTCTCCTAGTGTTGTTCTGTTCACAATGTGGGGAGGATATTAGTTGGTGGACTTGATTGTCCACCGTATTCTCTCCCATGGCCATCTCCCTTGGTGGTCCGATCATTTATCTGTTGGGAAATCACTTTTGGGGACCAGGAAAAGTTCCAAACGGCCAAACTGCTATCATAATCACGCCATATTGAACTATTAGCTATTGGTCAGGTGGGAGACTCATGAGGAGAATACGCAAATATTTTTTTTTTTAACTCCCAATCACATTTTGCCTGTACCACCATAATGACAAAAAAGAAGTTTAGTAACGAACACTTTCACTGTTCAAGATTTTTATTGAGTCATATCACTAAAAAAAATATCGCAGACTCGGGTGAATCTAACGAGAAAGTTCTATCCATGAGTGTCCACTATTTAATGTTATTCAGAGTAAATAATCCACTATTTAATATTATTCAGAGTAACTAATGTTGAGATTTAAATCATGGTAAATTGTCATTTTTCAACTTGGCAATAAACGGAGAGAACCTATAAATCAAGAAGTAGTGACTGATTATATCGCCACATTGAAGCCGTTGATAAAAAAAAGCCCTTCGAAGTCAAACTAGATGACTACTCTAGTTTGAATATATAGTTAAATTTTTTATATAATTATAATTCATGTTTTATTTTTTATATATAAAAAACCTCTCCCAGGGACCGTCCTTCCGGCAGGGAACCGAGGATACAAGAAGCATTTCCTTTTTCAACGGCTAGACCAATTTTTTGGTAAAGAAAATTATTGGAACGGGGATCATCCGTAATGAATTAACCGTCCTACCTATGCAAGTATACCACTGTATTTACAAGGAGGCTAATAATTGAAAAGGGCCCCCAGAACCAAGCCAATACTGGTCTACTCCCTGTTTATAGTCCCCCAGCTAGACTGCTGGTCTACTCAATGATTATAGTCCCCCAGCCAGACTGCTGGTCTACTCAATGTTTATAGTCCCCAGCCAGACTGCTGGTCTACTCAATGTTTATAGTCCCCCAGCCAGACAGCGGCTTAACGGCTATATATACAATAGCGAACTTTTTTATGTTAAATAAAACTTCGAATATCTACTTGTATGTACTTACTTATTTAACTACATACATAAATACCTACATACACCTCAAATAATTTATGTTCTCATTTATTCAGTAAAACATGGATGAAAAGTAAATCAGACTGCAAAAACAACATTCCTCTACACGTTTACGCTCGTTTGCAGAATGTCCTGAGTGCCTAGAGCATGGGGCTTGGAATAAATTTCAGCAAATATCAGACAGGGTGTGCAAAAAGCCATGGAAGGTCCTCGGTTTGGTTCTGACAGGGTATGCAAAAAACCATGGAAGATAACTAGGTTTGGTTCTGAGAGTGGAAAAGGGTCTTTAATTCGTTTGATTTTACTATGTAATTTAAAAACAAATAATTATGAGACCTTTAGGATACGTCCAACAAATATGAATTAAGGTATGCTTTAAGAATGACAAATACATTCCATAAGATTACTTTAATGTTAAATAGTCACCGGAGCACGCTGGAATCACGACCGTTTAAGGGGCAATAATAATGTCATAATTATCTGTTTTTATCACTTTCGTGATATTACTATGTTTCGCGTTAATATAGGCCGGTTGGCTGGCGCTACTTGACGAGCGCTCGCCTCCCGGCGAGCTTCACTACTCAAACTGGCTTTACTAAATCTATACTGAATCTGGGACTTGATCCACCGAGCTCCAGGTTACAAGTCCGCCGCCTTATCGATCAAGCTAGTGAGGTCGGTATTGATAATAATATTATTATATGATAAGAGATTGAGGCCCTACATCCCCCTCAGTATCTTAATGTACCATTAAAATAATCTCCCTACCAAATGAAATGAGAGTACATCAGAATAGTATTGTATAGGTGCTCGTACTTAGGACGTGGTCATAGAGTACCTATTGAGAGTATTGAGTATGAAAAGTGCTTTACAAAGACAATTATTATTCAGATTTTAGAGTTTAGACTGTCAGCTTCCGACATAAAGTCTGACACGTCTGACTTATTTGCATACCTACGTCCTGTAAAATAGATGATAGCTTATTCTTCTGTTGGTAACATCAGTAGATCTCTTTAGAAACATCAATATGTTAGTAAAAGACCTATGTTAGTAGAAACAACGAGAAAATTAGCATTGTTTATAACGACACAACAAAGGAATTAAGGTTTAAACATGGGACAGACTATTTTTTTAGGTTAAGTCCAAACACCTGTACCGCCACCTTCATAGTACTAATACCAACTTACTAAGTGTTTGCTGCTTAAACAGAGCACTCAGAGCAGTTGGTTTCTACGAGTTTCTTAGGAGAGAAATTCACTTTTTAGTCATGTAGAAAAAAGTAAACCAGTTTTGTAAAGCAAAAATGATAAATTATTGACATCTACTCGGATTAGTACATTCTAAATTTATTCTTCTTTTAAATAATAACTTTTTTATTGGGTATTAGGCAAAAAAATCTACGAAAAGAGGAAGGGAGAAAGAGAGAGAGAACAGTAGAAATAGAGTTTATAATGGAGAAAAACAAAGAATTAGTGGTCAAAAGAGGTCAATCGAAAAAGAGTGAGTAAAGTAAAGATAACACAGTTGGTCACAATTATGTAAAGACCTGTAAGAGAGGTGGGTGTGATATAGGGGATTCTCTTGTAGGACTACAACCATTTTTAAGAAAAAGGTAACACCGGTTTTCAGACTTTTTTAAACCTAATAATTTATTTATTATTTTATTTCGCAAACATTTTGCCTATTATAACATGTTTCACTTTTTTTCAACCTATCCTTCTTGAGTTCGTCCGTCAAACGCCTTGGATTTATGTCAATGACAGACATCTTAAGAAGATCTATTTTTTTCGGGGCTAGAATTTGACCAGCAAGAGACATAGGTACATGTTTTAACACTTTAGAACAAAAAACGCATTTGCATAAACTATAATTATGTATATCTGTATACATAAGATAATTGAGATAATATGCTTTATTTGAACAGTCAGTGCTAGCTAGGAAGTCCCATTAAGATAACGGTAAAAAAAAGTGGAACCAGTAAGTACTTAAAAAATCAGTAAGTGCTTTCAAAAAACAGTAAGTGCTTTCAAAATACAATTAAAGAGTAGCATAATTGTTTAATTTATCTTCCAAACCACGCAATTAAAGCATTTATTTAAATGAGCTGACATAGTCTGCGCAGACTCTAGCCAAGGATACAAGCAAGAAGTAGTCTACAAAAACAGTAGTAAATGATCAGAACATAAAAGATAATAATAATAACACTCTTTACTGGAAGGTAACCACAAGGCGAGGTTTAATGCTCAAAGCATTTTCTATATATACCAGCTAACCCTCAGGGTCTTATTATTATGTGGTCATAAACTCAAATTAATGAGGAAATATTCATGTACTGGGTAGGATTCGAACCAACGGATCCCTAATACGCTATCTGTATTACCAGACTAGCGCACCACTTAACAACCAAAGAGTCTCTTTGTGCAATGGATCAGAAATCAGAAATACCTACTCTTCTAGTCTTCTTGCAGGTTGGTATGTATTTCGAATTCCTAATTATTAATTTTGCCAAAATCTAACTGTAACCAATCCTAATATATTCTGCAATATCTAACTGTTCCAAAATAGCAAATTATGAATAACAAAATTTAAATATTCGTGAAAAATCAAGGTCCGATACACATGGTACCTATGGTAAATTAATAATTAAGTGCATTTTTTTGTGCAATAGGTTGTACATTTTTTTTATTCTTCTTGATTCTCAAGGAAAAACTTTTGTTTATTAGAACAAAGTTTAAGGTCAAAATACAAAATACATAGTTTAATAAATTAAGCTATCGGATTTCACGAGTCACTGATTTGGTAATTGGGACTCGAACCACCGACCTCCAGGTTACGACGAGCGACACCTTACCGATGAAGTTACTTTAATACGTTTAGTGTTATGTGACAAGGCAGGCCAAAAGTAAAGCCGAAATAGAAACCAGGTATACTTAAGTAAGCAGGATACTCAGTCACTTTCTCACAAGTCTAAGACGGATCTTAGTTCTTACAAACTGTAGGTACTAGGTACGATTATACTACATGTAATATCAGTTGACAATAACTTCAGACATATCGGCTATAGATAAACCTAGGAAGTAAGTACTGTTTTCTTTATAGAAAAAAAAAACAAAAATATGCATAATAATGTTGACCCAGCACCTAAATGGGAAGTATGGTGTCACTTCTCGCCCATCAGAGGAGAGGTATACTCGTATACTACGGGATGGGCAGGCTACAACACAGACAAGAAGCGTCCACAGTAGTAGCTCCTGTTTCATGGCTACGAAATAAAAAAGGCTGTGAAACACTCATCTTTAAAAAAAAAAAAAAAACAAGAATATGCATAATAATATAATGGTACTTAATGAGAAAAGAATTCGCTCCCTTTTTTTTTTTTTTTTTTTTTTTAAATCTTTTTCATAGAAACCAGGTTTTCACAAAGACAAATCGACTGTTTTTTCATCGTCCGCTCAGGGTCACTCTAATATTGAGGGTTCACAGATTTCTATAAAATCTCTGTAAAACAGAAATCCCTTAAAATAGCACTCTAATATTAGTGCTATTTTATTAAACTGAGCATTAAATATCAATTTAGAAGGGAAAAAACTGACAGATCCAAGTGCAACCAGTTCTGAACGCTCCGAGCACATAATAATATATGAGTAAAACAAATATGGCGATGAATTAGAAAGCCAGGCCAATTGAAGAACCAGAGCTGAAACGAATCGACGACAAACTTGTCTGTAAAAAGTCAATAATTATACACACACACAGTCTTCATGGGTAAGATATAATATGACGTCACAAGGCTGGTGTAGTGGTATAACTATGACGTAATTCCAATCAATTTCTTTCCCAAATGGTCTAACCATTTCCTAGATCCAATCATTTTCTTTACCAAAAAATTGGTCTAGCCATTCAAAGAGGAAATGCTTCTTGCATCCTCGGTTCCCTTCCGGAAGGACGCACCCGGGGGAAAAGTTTTTTTTTATATTTAAAAAATAAAACATGAAAAAAAAAACTATGACGTCACAACTCAGGTGTAGTGGTATAACTATGACGTCACAACTCAGGTAGAGTGGTATAACTATGACGTCACAACTCAGGTGTAGTGGTATAACTATGACGTCACAACTCAAACGTCGTGCTCAAACGATTTCTTATAAATACCTGTAGCCTGTTCCATAAATATCTGTAACACTCTCCATTCTCAAAATTCCCAGATCTCCTTTTGAACGGTCACACATCGCACTCTGATTGGTCAATGCGTTCAAATTAACCAATTTATTATTGAAACACCTTTGTATGTTTAGGATTCAAAAATATATTCACATTAGGATGTCTAATATAAAAATAATGTTCAAATTAACCAATCAGAGTGCGTTGTGTGACCAGTTGAAAGGGAGATTAGGAGATTATGAGAGTGGAGAGTGTTTCTGGAACGGGCTACTTAGATCACGTAGGTACATAACTTAAGACACACGCATGCGCAAGAGATTGTCGCTGTGACTAATATCAAATTAATTTTGACTCAACGGGAATTTTAAATAACTCCGAATACTAGATCGCAACTTTCACCTCTCAAGGGTCAATTTGACATTGATCTCTTCAACAGAATTTACTATTTAGAGTTCAAAAAAGATGTTCATGTTTAAAACCGATAAAACAGACCAAAATTTGAATGGGACGATCATATTTAATAGAGAAACATTTTACGTAGAAGATAGGTTTTGCAAGAACTTTCGGACCAGATTATCCAAATTCAGGGCCGCATTAACAGAGTAGGATAAATGGGGCAAATTGGCCTGTTCAAGGTCTCCTTAGGTGGGGTCAGACCGGGTGAACGGACACACAAAAGGGAAAAACGAGGGGCCCAGAATAGTAGCCAGCATCAGGGGCCGACAAAACCTGTGAACGTGTCTTTCTACAGATATTTTTTTTTATTTTTTTTTAACACTTAGACGACCGGCATGGTTTTTCGTGAATTCTCTTGTGGGACCGGCGATAATACGGCTCTCCGACATTGTGTACCCGGTCCATTCCGTACGAACCTGCGTGTACCACCGGTGGTACACCCGGTCGTCTAAGTGTTAAAGGTACGTGTGCCCCGGAACCGCTTTCGCATTACATCAGGGCACTTTACCTTTACATCCATGCCATTCCGGAAACGGAAAATTTCGGTCAGAAATTTCCGCTCCGGCCGGGATTCGAACCCGCAACCTCCGGATCAGTAACCAATGCTCTTAACCATTGAGCCTAACCCTACGCGTTTCACGGCCAGTTGCAGACCACTTCTTGAATGTATTTTGGATGGGGTGACTTTGCCCGATGTGTTCTGAGACACAAGCCTCGGTTCCTGGGTGTCCAGACGCCGCCACGAGACACGAAGGTGCAAGAGTTCCTAAGAATAGGTATTGCTCAAGTAAGAGGGAATGATTTCACGACGGGAAAGATAAAGGCATAAAAGTTAAAAAAAAAAAAAGTTATCATATTAATTTGTGTTAATCACTTTCGCGATGTCACAACTACTCAAACTCGCTTTACTAAATGTACGCTGAAACCGTGACTTGAACCACCGACCTCCAGGTTACAAGTCCGCCGCCTTATCGATCGAGCTACTGAGGTGGGTGATAAAGGCATAATATTATTATGATGTTATCACTAAAACCCTAATTATTTACCGTAATAAAAATATGGTATGGCTGTAGAGGACTACAAACAGATAAAGGACTAGCCAACCCTAACAATCCAGGCGAGCTTGAAGTTATCACTCCCCCTTAGTTGTAGCCAAGCTGGTTACAAAATTATGTTATGGCTTGTTGCCATTCCTGCCATCCAACCAGTAGGTACAGACAGAGACCTTTGCTATCACCGAAAGAATAAAGAGGCAGATAAAGAGCAGAAGAGAGAATTGTATCTACTTACATAATTTTTATAAAAAATCATGAATGTTTCATGAATCGAACTCAGGGTCCTCTGTGTTGAAGAGATATACCTACGTCTATAATGAAATTATAAAAGTTATCTTATTTGTGTTAATCACTTTCGTGATATCACAACTACTCAAACTCGACATATTAATCCACGCTGACACTGGGACTTGAACACCGACCTACATAACAAGTCCGCCGCCTTATCGATCAAGCTACTGAGATCGGCGAAATTAAAATTATTAGGAAATTAAATATTTGAAACTATCATATCATAGTACCTATCTATCATCACTATACTTGAAACTTTGCTCAAATTCGAAGAAGATTATAACATTTAGACTTTAGAGAGTAGAAACTTTTACTTTCAAGATAGATGCATCATAAATTTTAACCTAATAGGTAGTCATGTCAGTAACATGAATAGTTTTGAAACAGACAGAACGTCTCATATGACTAAAACCAGTAAAAGCTGATGGACATTCGAGATGATAAAATCTTGGACAAGCACATTATGCAGATTTATGAAATAATAGAGATTGTGTGTCCGTATTACCGGTTGGTTTTGGTAACTACGCTGTAATAATTAGTTATGTTGTGGATGGATGTTGGTCCTAATAGACATAATTTATATGTCTGGACCACAGATTTCGACATAAGAAGTACCTACCTAAATACGTAAGATACACAAAGACTGCAATTCAAATATTGCATTTTTTATTGCAGAAATGGACTCTACGTTGAAAAGGAATTGATTTGACTTTTTGTTTAATATTTTAATGGTACAGTTTTTGTTTAGTGTGTGTTTTTTTCTATTTTTTTTCCTTCTTTTTGCTTAAGTCTCATTAACGTTGGTAATTCGAGGCGGAACGGTAGAAACAACTTGATACGACGAAATTTTTAGAACCTGTTCTATGCCACCGTTCAACCGGTTAGTCACCCATCTTCAACTTTCATTCGGCCTTGAGCTTGGTTTCGGTTCAGTCCAAATATTCACCGGGTATTCCAGAAATACTGCAGCTTTGATTCGGCTCTTCACACTTGGTGGGCTTGTTTGTAAAATAAACTCATTCCACTAAATTTAATCTACCAAACAATATCATGAATATGTTTTACAATCAAAGTATTAACACATTGAAACCCACCGGCTCATGTTCCGTGAAAGTCACCGGTGGGTTTCATTCATATTTTTCAGAGCACACAATGATACTCAGTCATGAAACCCACCGGTGGGTTTCATGGTGTTTTACTGATGTTCCGTGAAAGTCACCGGTGGGTTTCATCCAGATTTTTCAGAGCACACAATGACACTCAGTCATAAAACCCACCGGTGACCTAAAGGGGACATAATTAAAAATCCCAATTTTGTCCTGTGTAGGTAGGTACTTGAGAAAAAACTAGAAAAAAAGCCTCGATGTTCGACGTGTTAAATTATGAAATATAATTAGAATTAAGATAAGCCAGACACTGCCTCAAGTGGGAGTTTAAACCAATCACAGCTCACCATAGCCCGAGTTGAGGGACAGTCTGGCTTACCTGAACTGTAATCCTGTTTTAAAATTCGACTCTTAGTCAATATGGATATTGAAATTTGGAATATGATGAAATGTCGAGATTCGTAATGCTGAACTACTCACGCCAGTTGTCACAAGAATAGCAAAATTTAAAATCCACAAATTGGTAGGAATCTGAATTTCGTTCCCGAGAGTACACACAATCTCAAAATCCGTTAATCTCCCTTTCTACCGTTAAATTTCGTTTAACTAATGCATTCTGAGTGTGATTTGCGGATTTTGAGAGTACCTTCTGTAAAGAAGCCTTGATCTGTCTGATATTTCGGTAACATTCGGTTCTCATGTCTCAAATATTGTTCATCTATCACATCACAAAAACGGGACAATAATTCATCCATTAATCTCTCTGGTACTTAGTACTTTAGTTCAACAACTCAATACCAAACTATTAAGTTGTCTGCTACCAGATTAACAACAGAGGTCTACCAGATTTATACTCGAGAGGTTTTTAGTATTGTTTAGGTGATTATGCTAGTACATGACGTCTTTATCTGGTAGTCCCGAAGTCCTAAACTATAATACAGATCGATGTAAGTAACTAAGACCACGGGTTATTCCCCCCCGTCGTAAAAGGCGACTAACAGGAATATCTCTCAGAAGCTGTTAAAAAGCTTTAAAACAAAGAGATCTTCATAAAACTCTCAGGAGCTGCTGGAAAGCGGTTCGAATGGCTGCCCAAAAACAATGCCTTAATCCACAAGAGGCCGGGCAAATGCCCTAAAGCCACTTTCCAATAAACAAGCACCAAAAAAAAGCCTCGTTCAGAAGACACCACTGCAGAACATCAGTGTGAGAAGCTAATGGAGTAGAGGCAGATGATACCAACAAACTCAACTATACTTTTTTGTAGAGATAGTTGAGAGGTGGCATTCGAAACCCCAACTGCTTCTCAAAGCTTTATAAACGCTCTGAAGTCTTTGAACAACACGGCACATCCCATATAATAATTTACTTGCCAGAGAAAACATTCTCTGAGGAAACTTTCCACAATTAAATGCTACAAGGATAAATATAATTCCCCACTTGAAGTAAACAACAGAAGTTTAACCGCGCCTGGTGGTTACCTTCCACTAAAGAGTATCATTATTATTACAATCTTTCAACAGAACAAAGGGAATCTTCTTATTCTGTCGACTCATGCTTTCCGGCTAAGTTTTCTAGTAGCGACAGTTAATGAGTATTAAGTATAAGAATATTTTATTTAGAAAGCAGTACCATACACATACAAGTGTTGGCCCCAAAAGTTAGCCAGCACCCAATTACATGGGGATACAAAAATGATCAGTCATCCTTTGTTTAAAAGACTTGAAAGTTTTGTAAGACATGATTTTAATGACTTTAGGATTGAAGATTTTAATTATTATAGACAAGGGATTGTGGACTTCTACTGTGAAGGACACTTTGATGGTAATGAAGGCCCTGTAAACTGACGTTTAGGTATAAACAGGAGGAATCCTTTGTCCTTCGTACAGAATAGGACAAGGAATAAAGAAATTGTGTATCAATTTAAAAAAATAATTGACTTTAATAATATTCTCCTGAAGCACTTCACAAAATATCCTTCCACTATCTACTCGTATCGGTGGAAGAGAAAGCCACAGGCTTTAACTTCGCCCCTTGGATGGGGTTCGGTGGAAGAGAAAGCCACACTGCCACAGGCTTTAACTTCGCCCCTTGGTTCACTACATATTCTATTTTTTTTTTTTTTTTTTTTTTTCAAGTCCTATTTTGTTGAATGTATCATGTAGGTAGTTGACCAATAAAGTGTTAAATAATAATAATATTTAATTGTTTCCGTCTTTTCTGGTGTGTACCATGAGGTGATAAACAGATTTTTTGGTGACGCCTAGTAGTACCTAAACTAGCGTCTTTAACACTAAACCTAAACAGTGCACAATGCAATAATAATAATAAAAAAATCTATTATATTTTTTTTTTCTTCTACCTCATACATTATTTTTAGTTAGGCTTTCAAAAGGGTTGGGTGAAAGAGATTGCCACAGTCAATAATTCCGCCCTTTAGGTAGGACATTAGTTTTATTCTCTTTTTTGTTCTTGTTTCTTTGTTCAATCTATTTATTTACTCTTTACTCTTTATACTTTACTCTTTATAATTTCATTATATTTTACTGTATGTATTTTGTCTTACCTAATAAAGCATAATATAATAAATAATAACAGTCTTTAGTGGAAGGTAACCACCAATCTAGGTTAATGCTCAAAGCATTTTCTAAAACCTAACCCTCAGATTCTTATTATTATGCGGACACAAACTCAAATTATAATGAGGAAAAAATCATGTACTGGGTGGGATTCCAACCAACGGAACCCTACGCTACCTGGATTACCAGACTAGCGCGTTGAACCACTTGACTACCAATGCACATACCAGTATATCACCATTAGGACTAATCCATGCAGGAACCTCTTTAAATGTTTAACTAACTACTTACTAGCTAAAATTGAATAGTCTATGTTTAATATTTTAAGTAGGTACCTGAAGGTATGTCACTGTAGTGAATTCCTCATGAGTACTGCTAATTTAAGTAGGTACCTCATATGTTTGAAGTAACGGTTAACTCGTCAATATTTTATTGTCAAGAAAGTGTTTGACAACTTGTTTGATTTCTAATCGATTGGTGTGTCTTTGTGCTTCCTCACGCTTTTAACAAGAAGCTGTTGAGTGGTTAATAGCATTGGTTACTGACCCGGAGGTTGCGGGTTTGAATCCCGGCCGGAGCGGAATATTCTGACCGAGTTTTTCCGTTTCCGGAGTGGCATGGATGTAAAGGTAAAGTGCACTGCAGAAATGCGAAAGAGGTTCCGGGGCGCATCTACCTTTTTTTTTTTCTTTTCTTTTTTAAAGGATTAACAAGTTTACAGCCATACTAAAATATTTGGCCTTAAGCCTCACTTAACGATGGCCTGATTAGATGAAAAGCCAGCCTACGTGGTGCAGCCGTTTTGACGTGAGATCAATTTCTTAGTACGCAGATTTTTCAAAAAATGTTTAAATCATATGACTCAAGCCCGCCTTACTAAATGTTTCATACTAAAACCTCGAACCTTCGACCTCCAGGTTATGAGTTCACTAACTCGGAAATTTCAAAATGCAATAATTTCACTAAAAAAATTAATAACTATTCATAGCTTTAATTAAAAACTTTCTATTAAATTAAGACAAACCATAATAATTGAAAGCCACACATCAGTAGTCCGTATTATAGTTTTTTACTATATGATAATTTTAAATTAGTGGATAAAAAAAAGAATCGTTAGTACCTAACTAGTTTGATCTCTTGATTCCAGTAAATAAAGAATTAATAGCTCTTAATTAAATTTGAGGAATGCCTTCCAAATATAAGGAAAGTAAAAATTAGCAATCTGTGTTGAAGCGTTTTAGAGAAGAGGAAAATTAACATCAAAGTCGAGGCATTGTCGTAACGGACATGCCTTTTCTCTTTTTGAAAATTGTATCTTTCATATACCCAAAATGAGGGCCCAGCTAGGTTCCTCCATAATGGTTCCTTTCAAAGACATAAGAACAAAAATTTATAAATTTAATCACTTCTACCTACTGCTTGAATAGGGAAAAGACAAGAGTTCTTTTTTGCACACTTTGCTATTTCCCAAACCTACTTGGGGTTGGCATTGGTCAACCTCTTTCTCATGGTTGAGGTTGTTACCCTTCCTAACGCCGACCCTGTTAAGGGCACTAATGATTTGGGTAAATGGCATTTGCCCTGAGAAAGCTGGTACCGAGCGTATCAGTCTATGGAACGTCCCCCAAAAGAAAAACTTAAGTAGGTACCTACGCGTAATAATAATAAATTGTTTTTATTAAAATCAATACACCAAGCTCATCAGTTTCTCGATCAATATGCTGGCGGACTCGTAACCGGAGGTCGGTGGTTCGAGTCCCAAGTTCGGTAAAAATTTAGTAAATCTAGTTTGATTCATTGTGATATCTCATTTTAATCACAAAAGAATGTGCACTGGTGGTCAAGTGGTTAACGCGCTAGTCTGGTAATCCAGGTAGCGTAGGGATCCGTTGGTTCGAATCCCACCCTGTGCAATCTGTGAACGAATTTTTCCTCATTAATTTGAGTTTGTGACCACATAATAATAAGACTCTGAGGGTAAGGTGGTAGAAAATGCTTTAAGCATTAACCTCGCCTGGTGGTTACCTTTCACTAAATAGTGTTATTATAATTATCATGATAACTTTAAACTATATCTATCAATTCACAATTTCAACATCTAATTTCCTTTTTTAATTCTTTCTACAAACATCTGTTTTCATTTTGAATCCTCAAATTAATTCTCTTGTACTTTTCAGGATTTACCATGAGTTACGTAAGATGACTGTTAGGGTCTGTAGGTAAGCTGTAAGCTGTTTGATGGTAAACCTAGTGACCTTGATGGTTCTGTTTTGGAAATACCTAACTTTCTAATCATACTGATTCATTTTGTAGACAGACTAACAGAAATTTTAGAATTGCACCTACGTACTCTTAACTCTCACAGAAAAAATTGCTACATATTATTATTAAATTGGAAAGTAGGATTGCTGAAGTGGTGTGTATGACCATAGATGTTGACATGCACCACTATAATCTCTAATAAAAGATAGATAGGATTACTGAACTTTATGCCCTTTCCAGGAATCGAACACACAACTCTAGGACTTGACTAATTCTTCTCTGACACGAGTTTAGACTCACAGAAATATTTCATGATTGAGTCTCTTTTTTTATGGGTTTAACGTCGCTTTCAACTAAATGGTCCCCTCCCTCCATTCACAGGAAACTCACAAACCTGCTACCCACATTAAGCTCACCTAGCGTGGGTTGGGAAGGAATGTCAGCATCACAAAGTCTTCACCTCGCTGAACGTTGATTAACTTCGGTGATCCCACGAGAACCGGTGGATTCAACGCAAAGGCTGGTTATTTCCGACCCTACACAGGCTGAATGAGTTTAGCGTGGGTAGCAATATAGCTAAGTACCTATGTAACCGACCTCAGTAGCTTGTAGCTTGATTGATAAGGCGGCGGACTTGTAACCTAGAGGTCGGTGGTTCAAGTCCCGGTTTCAACAAAAATTTAGTAAAGTGAGTTTAAGTAGTTGTGACATCACGAAAGTGATTAACACAAATAATTATAATGAAGTACCTAAGTATCGATAGAAGTACCGATATTATTATTATGAAACTCTTTATTAGAAGAACACTATATACAAACAAATAATAGTAAAAAATAAAATACAAAATATGTCCTAACTAAAGGGCGGAGTTATTGCCTATGGCAATCTCTTCCACCCAACCAACGATAGGTCTGTTGCCAATTAAAGAAGTTCGTATCCGTGTCACATAAGGGCTTATAAGCACAAACATAGCTGATGGGGGAATAGGGGAATTAAGAAGCCGACCTCCGTGGCTCAGTGGTTAAGAGCAATGGTTACTGACCCGGAGGTTGCGGGTTCGAATCCCGGCCGGAGCGGAAAATTCTGACGGAAATTTTCCGTTTCCAGAATGGCATGGATGTAAAGGTAAAGTGCCCTGAAGTAATGCGAAAGCGGTTCCGGGGCACACTCACCTTTAAAAAAAAAAAAAAAAAACGTGGGCAAGTATAGTACAGTATAGTAGTAGTGCTTTATTTAGACTGTCGGCTCAAGACAGGAAGTCCCATTACGCTAACAAGTATAAGCTCCGTAAGCCGGCCTTGAGTAAAATCAAAGTATTATCTAAACAGGAATACTAAACCTAAAACGAATAATTTAGAACTAAGGGTACCCTTATACTCAAGGAAAGTTTATGAATTCACTTTCGAAATCATTGCATGTAGATATAAATTGATGTTATGTTCATTGCTAGCTCTTCAGACCATAATGTAGTTATTTAAAAAATAAAAAAAAATTAGCCAAATTTTACTTACCAAGAAAAATGCTCAGCTTGACGTCCAAAAACACGCACAAATAAAGTTCACTCAAAACTCCACTTGCAGACGAAAAATTAGTTCCCTTTCGTACGAATTTTGCAAAAAAAACTTACCACAAAAAAAAAGAACTTGAAATCACCGCAAATAAATGCTTTCACTTTTGATAAGTGAAAGAATTATGCACGAAATTAATTAATGAAAAAAAAAGGATTAAAAAAAAAAACGTAAATTAAAAGTACATTCGATATGACTAAAAAAATAATTGGTTTCTTCGAACCGTCCTGGGTTGCAACCTGTTCTCAACTGAAGACAGGTTCCGCGGGCGAGAAAGGATTTGGGCGAAGGGGGGGACAACCAGTTTTCGAGGTTACTGGGTCAATGAATTGATAATTTCATATTTCAAAGTTAGAAGTTTTTTAAAAAAAAAAACGGTGGAGGAATACCGCGGAGACGGCACGGATCACGGAGCAATGCGGACTAGTGGGGGTAACGAAAAGTCGTGTACAGTTTTTGTGCTCGTTGTTGAGTGGAGTTCCCGGTGGGTTGGTAGTCAGGGGTCGGTAAAATTGGTGTGGTTGTCAGGGCTGGGACGTGCACTGGTGGTCAGCATATCAGTATAAATAGACAAGTGAGAAGTTGTACTAGATATACATGAATATCAGAATATACCTGGACAGCTGTTTCGAGCTTATTTGCTCTCAACAGCAGGTAAAAGATCTGATTATCCATACCATCAACTAACCTCTCCATTTTAATCAGTATAAACAGAAAAGTGAGAAGTTGTACTAGATATACAGTCAAGTATATCCATTAAGAGCTTAATTTCAAAACATGATTAAAGATAAGCCAGATTATCCCTGAAATCAGGCTATAGTGTACTGTGATTTTGGTTGAAAATCTGACTTGAGGGGGTGTCTGGTTTATCTTAACTTTAATCCTGTTTCATAATTTGACCCTAATTGTAGCATGTGCTAATAGTTTTTTTAAAGGTAGCTCTGTGCTGTGGAACCGCTTTTGCATTACTTGAGAGCACTCTACCTATGCAAGTATACAGCCGTACAATAGTCTTTAGCCCTGCTATCACCAGATGTCTCAACCAATTTTTCTTTATTTTTCATAATATATACAAAAATGTTCATTCTACCCTGAAATGTTTAAATTACTAATGACAAGAATGTTTGACTTGTATACTGTGTCAGTTGGCAACTCTTTGTTTAGAGCAGTTCAAAATAAAATAAAACTTATTTTGTTAATAAAAAATATTTATTACTTTAAGCTACCTGGATTAGCAGACTAGCATCTTAACCGCTCGACCACCAGTGCATGTGGTTAACACTGATTTCATGCAAGAGTCTAACCACTCAGGGACCACCACTGAGATCATATAACATAGAGGGAACCCGATGTATCAAGATTTGCGTCCAGTAGGGACCATCAGCTGATTTCAAAATCAGTGCCGGAGTTGTTGTAATTTTTATCTCGCGAAGGGGTGGGTACCTAAAGTATCTAATTCTTCTAAAATAAGTTTTACTTTTTTCATACTTACCTATTAGTTATTTTTGTCTTTGCTTCCTCTTTTACTTCCTTATTTTCTACTTATTATGTAGTAATATATCTGACGTGAAAATTAAGGATGTTTATATATCCGCCACTGCATGAAGTAAACAAAACAATCAAATAAATTGAACCAATCAGAGGCCGGGATTTGTTGAAAAAAGGACCATCAGCTGTTCAAAGTTGGACGCATAAATTTGTTCAATCCGAGATAGGTAAGGTTCCCTCTATGTTATATGTAAGGTTCCGTCACTGGGGACCACGGTCGAAAAAAGATGGCAAACCCCTACCGTCATATTGAACCCATTTAATTTATGGTTAAGCCATAGAGTGGTTCAGAGCCATATCCAGTGCCAAGGTATGGTTTGGTCCAGTGTATGGATACAAATAATTTCACTTTCTACTCACTGAGACTACTCGGATAGAGGAGGGGGATTTGAAAGTGCAGGGGTGGAGAGTTGGAGACGTCATAGAGAACATTAAAATTAGTTATTAATATTTATTGTGTTTTTGTTTTTTTATTTTTTTTTTTATAGATAAACACTCAGCACTTTTAATTAATAAAAGTGCTGAGTCATTCCTCCACTATCTGGCTACCATCGTTCACGATGACGCCACCCTATGATGAATATTTATTACTAAGTAGTCACCGTGGCAGAGTGAGTTAGCGCGCTAGGCATTGCACACACGGTGACCTGGGTTCGATCCCCAGCGGGGCAGAATTTTTTCTGCTCTGTACTTGGGTGTTCGGGGTCCACTCATACCTCGTGAGGAAAAATGAGTAGTTACTTGTATGAGTAACGACCAGTGGCGGCATTACCAGAGTAAAAAGAAATTAATCATCATCATTATTCTCAATCCGAGGATTGGTTGGCAGCCCTCCACACTAATCTGTCTGTTGTCTTCTCCTTCATTTCTTCATAGCTTCTGCTCCCGGAGGATTTGATGACTTGCTCGATGAAATTGAGTCTTGGTCGACCTCGTCCCCGGTTGCCTTCCATTCTTCCTTCAATGATCTCGACCATAAACCTGTTGTGTCGGAACAAATGTCCCATCCACTTGTGTCTCCTTACTTCTAGTGTCTTCCATATCTGTCTTGTCTCTCCTATCAGTTCTAATACTCTTTCATTACTCATTTTTTCTGTCCATTTGATCTTTTTCATTCTCCGCCAACACCACATCTCAAAAGCTTCGATACGTTTCTTGTCCCGTTCACATATTGTCCATGCTTCCGATCCATATAATGCCACACTCCAAACCAGACTCTTGATAAGTTGTTTCCTAATGGTGAGGCTAACATTATTAGAACACAAGAGGGTCTTTTTCTTGTTAAAAGCAATCTTAGCCAAGGCGATTCTCTGTTTGATGTCACCTGTGCACTTGGCATCTTCGGTTATGTTGCTACCGAGGTATTTGAAGGTGGTGATTTGTTTTATTCTTTCGTTGTTGACAAAAATATTTACTTCGTCTTTTTCTTTAGAACATACTAAAATTTCTGTTTTCTTCATATTGATTTTCATTTTGTAATTTTCAAATATATCGTTCATACTTTCCAGTGATCTTTTAAGATTGAACTCATCCGGTGCTAGCACAGCGATATCATCCGCAAACCTCAACATCTGCACTCTTCTACCACTCAGCATCACTCCTGTACAACATTCCTTGCTTTCTTTTATTGCTTTTTCTATGTAGATATTGAATAAGTAAGGTGATAGTTGGCAACCTTGCCTTACTCCTTTCTTGATGTTAGCAGACTCACTTTCTTTGTTTATTTCTATGTGCGCTATCTGATTTTTGTATAGGCTGTAAATAATCTTTCTGTCCTTATGTTTCATACCAATGTCTTTTAATATTGTTGTCATTAAGTTCCAATTAACATTATCAAATGCCTTTTGAAGGTCAACGAAGGCAATGTATACTGGTTGGTTAATTCTCATGCATTCTTCTGTAATCAGCCTTAATGCTAAAATTGCCTCTCTTGTTCCTTTCCCGTGTCGAAATCCAAACTGGTCGTCATCAAGCTGTTCATCAATTTTTCCTTGTATTCTTCTTTTAACAATGGTGGTGAGGATTTTAGAGGTATGAGAGAGAATGCTGAGTGTCCTGAAGTCTTCACATTTCTTACTCTTAGCTTTTTTGGGGAGCATTACGATCTTACTTTCCTTGAAGTCTTCAGGTACAATACCAGTCACATAAGCTTCTTTAATGATCTGAAATAATATCTCCTTCATTTCTCCATCCAATGCTTTCAACAATTCAGATGCCAAATCGTCCTTCCCAATTGCTTTTCTTGATTTAAGATCTACTAATGCTTTCTCAAATTCATCTTTAGTAATTTCATCACTTTCATTGTCATCCTCTTCTACGTCATCAAATTCGCTTATTTCTTCTTCATCATAATACAGGTTTTCGATGTATTCTTTCCATCTTTTTGTTATTTGACTGTCGTCAAAAAGTAGTTTACCTTCAGCATCTTCAATTGTATTTCCAATGGTTTTCTTCTGTCCAAAGTATTTGTTGATAATATTATAAGCTTTTTCCATCTGTCCGTATCTCATGCATCGATCAATTTCTTCATGAAGTTCTGTCAGCCATTTTTCTTTTGCTCTTTTGGCCGCTCTATTTACATCATTCTTTAGTTTTTTTATATTTAATTTTTTCCTCCAAGGTTTTCCCATTCTTATATTGCCTTCTTTCTTCTATTAGATCAATTACACTTTCATCTATCCAAGGTTTTCTAGGGGTGTTATTTGTAAATCCAATTGTACTTGTGGCTGCTTCCTTGATTGCAGATTTTAATAGATTCCATTTCCCATTTATGTCTGAAGGTATTTCGTTATCTTCTATTTTGCTCATGTATTCCTTTACTTTTCTTTGGTATTGGCTTTTTACTTCTTCTTCTTTTAATTTAGCTGTGTCATATTTTCTATTTTTACTTATTCTTTTGATTTTCTTCTTGTTTTGCAGTCTAATTTTCATGCATAGCAGATTGTGGTCGCTGTTTATATCTGCACCTGGGTAGGTTTTAGATTGTAGTACATGCTTCTGAAGATTTCTTTTAACCAAAATGTAATCAATTTGGTATCTTGCATTTCCCCCAGGTGCGGTCCACGTGTATCGTCTACTCAATGGTTGTTGGAACATGGTGTTAGTAATGATCAGTTCTTTTTCTTTGCAAAAATTAATCAGTCTTACTCCTCTCTCGTTTTTTCTGCCATAGCCGTATTTTCCTGTTATATTTTCTTCTTTCTCCGATCCCACTACTGCATTCCAGTCTCCTAGTATTATGGTTGTCTCATTATTTGTTGTAAGTTCAAGCACCTCATCTATTTGTTCATACACAACCTCAATTTCTTCATCCGAGTATCCACTTGTGGGCATATAAACTTGTATTATATTCAGTACATCTTTTTCATTCAGTTGGAATTTGACAAGTATTATTCTGTTGTTATACAATACAGCATTTTTTACTCTATTTCCCCATTCCTTCTTCATCACAAAACCAACTCCATTTTTTCCCGTTTCATCTCCTGAATATATTATTCTGTAATTTTCATCCCAATAATCTCCTTGGTGTTTACTTCTGGTTTCACTTATTCCAACAATTTCCAAATCCAGTCTCTTCATTTCCATGATAAGGTTTTCAAGTTTTCCTGTCACTCCTAGAGATCGCACGTTCCATGTTGCGATTTTAACAATGTTTTGTTTCTTAAATTTTATGGGGTTTTCTTCTAAAACGGCCTCCCGGAAAACCGATTGAGGACCTATTTTGCTTCCGGATTGATTTACTCTAGAAGAAGACATCATAGAATAATAGGGGGCTGGGTTTGAGATTGTAATAGTGAGGTTTCTCCTTGCCAAACACATCGCAGTACAACAGTCGTCATCATGGTTTCCACAATCGCCTGTTGCTTTCTGATCTGTAGCTGTTCCAACAACCATTGTTTCCACCCACAGTCAGTACTATGACAACTGCTTCCTTGTCATAGGGTATAGCTCGTCTGCCTTTCTGGCCGTTGGACTGTTCTAGTCTCATCCGCCCATCTGGTCATTGGCCAGGGACCATTGTTTTCATTAGTCGCCTTTTACGACAGGGAGAAAACAGCCCGTGGTCCTAATATTCTAATCCGGGAACCACACGGAACTTTGTAGTTCCGTGTGGTTAATGTAGTTGAATAATTCGAAATGTGAAGGAGGCTCTTAGTAATGCTGCGCTACCCACAAAAATTGTGAAGAGGCCTTGTGCTTCACCACAAATAAAATAATACAATATTTATTACTAACCACTGAGCCAACTTCCTCAGTGGTTAAGAGCATTGGTTACTGACCTGTAGGTTGTGAGTTCAAATCCTGGCCGGAGCGGAAAAATCTGACCGAGTTTTTCCATATCCCGATGGATGTAAAGTGCCCCAAAGTAATGCAAAAGCGGTTCCGGGGCAAAACTACCTTTTTTTAAGAGAAAGAAAAAAAATCATAACAGGAATATTGATTGGATAACAGGAATATTGTGTTAGTTGTATTGCAAGAGTAAAGAATTTGAAAGTACAGTAGTAGTAGGAGATTAACCTTTACTCTTTTAATCGGAGGAAAAATTTATTAAAAAAAAAAAAAAAAAAAAAAAAAAAAAAAAAAAAAAAAAAAAAACAATAACACAGTACTTTTGATATCTAATCGGAAGTGAAATAATTATATTATAAACTATCGGAAGTAAAAGAAGGTTTACAGTTATTGTCTATTTTTAGTTCCAAAAAGAATTCAACAGGTTTTGTCGATGAGATAGATCAGTTCTTGAACTCCTTAAAAATAATAATGCTATTGAACTAGATTCAGGTTAAAAACTATTTCTGGTTTTAGATATCTGATTGATTTTAAATTGTGGCGAAGAATCTTTGCATTAATTAATTAGTCAATTGTACATGTAATTAAGATTTAATTATAAATAAATGTATGTATTGCCGATCCCCAGGTAAGGCCAGTGGGAAAATGTTTTCGGGGTGCTGCTCTACCTGTTGCCACATAAACCAGACTAAAATGGGATTTATAGAGTTGATCTTTCAGTACCTATCTGAAGAGTTTGAATTTGATTGTTATGCCAATCATAATAGTTATGCATTAATTGTTCTAGTGATGTGTGGTGATTTTCATTGTGTACGACCTAGGACTTGAGAAAATCCTCCCTTTTTCATTTACGTCTAGGGGTGCTGCAGTTTCGCAGCTCCTTAGCACCGGCCGCGCCTCCCGATCCCTTGAGTTAAATTTAAAGTTTTTAAACTTTGAACTCAACTCGCTCCCTTAAGTTTCTAATTAATCCAGGTGTATTACTTCATAGATCATACTTCATAGGTATGGGTTAAAGACAGCCAAAAGAAACTAGCATAAGTTCAGTTAACCCTTATCTTGGCAGAGAATTTCAATTTTTAATTTATTATTGGATGGTTGGATGGAAGGATGATTATTGGATGGTTGGATGGAAGGATGATTATTGGATGGTTGGATGGAAGAGCTCCATCCTGCCACTTTAAATAAAGCATTTAAAAATTGAAATAATTTTAAATGTTCCGTGGAAGAAAAAATGCTTTAGGATTAATTTTTGGCCAATAGAGTATAAAAAACTGATGGTATCCAAATATACACATTGCCAAGATAAGGGTTAAAAAATAAATAAATAATGTGTGGTCCAAATCCCAAATGGTAGGATAACTTTTCATATCCTGACTGGGCTTCGAACTTGCGACCTCTAGATTACCAGACCGACGCGACGCCTTGAGCTACCGGGACTTACATTTTGGTATTCAACGTGTCATCTTCGCGCGGTGTTTTTTTAATAGCTAGAAACTACATGAGGACTGAGAGAATCAGTAGTTAAGCACATTCCAATATTTTGATGACGTCCGGTCGTAAAATTAGGTAGGTACTATGCCTATCTTCACATGTAATAACTCATTTATATGACAGGTGTACTAATTTAATTAGAAATTGGTCAGGAAGGTTGAATTCTATTGCTATTATACTCTGTGCCGGTAGCTCAGCGATCTAGGCGTTGCATCGGTAATCAAGAGGTCGCAGGTTCGAAACCCAGACAAGACATGACAAGTTATCCCCCCATTTGAGATTTTGACCACATAATAATACATTAGTCTTAGTGGACGGTAATAATAAGGCAATGAAAGAATTAACATTGGTTAAACTTCTGTTTTAAAAGTATGTATTTAAACTGTACTATAAACAATTTTTTTTTTTTTTTTTAGAATTTCTTCATTGTCCCCAACACAATCGTCGCATTTGTATTTTTTTTTGGATTTTAAATATTGCATTTTTCTTTCTCCATGTTTATAGATGTGTAACGAGGGCACTGACTTGTTGACCGTCAATGTAAAACAATATGATCTTTTCAAGTTAAAATTACCAACATTTAGTTAGATAATCATCTAGCATGAAAAAAGTTACCAAATAAATTACCAGATTTAAGTACCAGAAAATTACTATTTTAAATTTCACTATCAATAAGCATCAGCAAACAACAAACTTTCTGCGAACTAAACTGGAGGTGTTTACTTGTTCTAAGTACAAAGTACACACATATTATAAACATATAAAGACCCATCTCTTTAACTTTGCCAAATAGTGGAAATAATGAAAATAGTGTAAAGTGAAAATAATATGACAATTTATACAGTGTCCGCCAAAAGAAAGGAGCCACTCAAAATATCTAGAGAACGGATTTAAATTTTGAAAAATGCTGAAACACGTATACCGTTATATCAAGAAACAAAACCCAGGAGAAAATGTTTCTCCTAGATAGGATAATACACTTGTTTCAGCATTTTTCAAAATTTAAATCCGTTCTCTAGATATTTCGAGTGGCTCCTCTTTTTTGGCAGACCCTGTAGATCTCCAGTACCAGACTAATCTCTAACCCATACATAGGTGAAGTATGGTCGAATGACTCAAGGCTGAATGTCATTTTAAATTTTCTTAATTCCTGACATTAAATTCGATTGAGATAAATAGCCCATAAATGGGTGAAGTATGGTCGAGTGACTCAAGGCGGAATGTCATTTTAAATTTTCTTAATTCCTGGCATTAAATTGAGATAAATGTGAAAATACCCGTGTTTATTCACCTACTTAGTCTACCAAGACAGACGTTTTCACTTTCTGTGTCCAACGAAATAAAATTGACGTTAAGTATTTTTGAATTACTGACATTACAATCCTTTATTTGATGAATTCGCAAAAAGAAATCGCAATTTGAAATTGAAGGCTCATTAAATAATTATTTGATTGGTAGTTGAGTATAGTAAACAAGAAGTTACTATTAAAATGAAATTGCATATGAGATAAATACAATAAAGAGAAAGCCAAAGGCATTATCACCAAACTTAATCAGACTTTGTTTATTACTCTTGTTAATAAATTATTGTAATAATTTCATTATCTAAAAATGCAAATAAAGCATGATCTAAATTGTTTATAAATAAATAAATATTAAATGCATTTATTGCGGATGATTTTAAAAAGATGATAGAAACTTTGGAAAATTATTGTTAGAGGTAAAAGCTTTAAGATGCATTTATCAAATTATATACCTGATAATTTATAGGATGTTAAATAACTCCTTTTTTTACTGTTGTTTTAAAAATGTTAAATATCATTTTTTTTAAATAAAAATATCCTGAAGATGACAACAACAATAAAAATACGAACACAATACTTCCGATTTCTAATATTAGAAATTTCTCGGAAGTAAAATAAGCATTAAATTTTCCTGATGAAAATTTCATCTAGAAACAACCAGCTCCTTTACAGTCTCCCATTAGGCCTAGACTAACAGTTTTCTTATGGGCGCCTGTAATCTTTTAGTTATGCAATGCGCCGTGAACAATACATTCTAGGTTCCTGATTATAACTTTCATAAGCTCGTCGTGAGGCGACTTCTCGCCAAGAGTAACGCGCCAGTCAGCCTATATTAACATATTTTAAAATTCAAATTGGACACGATGGTTCGAACTAATGTTTTACCTTTCACAAAATGCAAATGGACAATTTCCAAAGTTTCATATAGTAATACGACAACAGTTAATGGTTGATGAAAATCCATATACCAGCCTTAAGAATAATGATAAATAAACTGTCAACAGCGTCGATGGTACGTTGCATACGCCAGTTCTCGTTCCGTCACTAAAGTAAAGCAACATCCAGCAAGGTAAGGACTTGGATGGGAAACCAGTCAATTTCAAACCCTCGTAATGATGTCTATTCCCGGCCCCACTCAGGCTAGATAAAGGTTAATTTGAGTAGCTGGTCTGAGAGTTTGTTGTGTCAATAATATATTGACACGACCATTAAGAGTAAAACCCCTGTCGTGATATCACCATAAACATTTGACAACGACGTTACCAAGAACAAAAAAAATCTATGCAAATGGCAGTGAGAAAGAAGTTTTCAATTTCGCAATATTTGCAAGTGTATAGCCCAATAACACCCACCATATCTTCAATTTTCATACTTCTTAGCGTCCATGGAAACTAAGTTGTAAACAAGACCAATACCTACCCAAAAAATATCTGCATTTCTACAAATAAAAGAAAACATTACTTTTTTGTAAAAATACAAAAAAGTAGTGCTACCTGTGTAATGGGCACACTGCGATTTTCCTCCAACATGGAAGAATTTTTTAATTAATCTAATGAGGTGTTTTACTATTTTATGTAAAAAAAGGTTGAGGTAACTCTGAAAAAAAGGAAAGCTAATACATGGCGCACCGCTGAAAAGAAAATAATAACTCAAAATATACAGTAGGTAAGAAAATATTTATTTTAATAGTAAGTAACCCAAACACAATCTTACATTCAAAGAATTGTTAAAATCTAAAGGAAAATGGTAACGTCACACAAAAAAGAAAGAAAACAATATTGAAATAAAAATAAAAGAAACGAAAAAAGAGAAGAAAAATAAAATCTTTACGACGTAAAAACAGATGACCAGATTAAAAATAATTATCGTATCGAAAAGTTAATTTTCGATATCTACAATGAGTACTTTCCAAAAACAGCAGCTTTTTTAGAATTTGAAATATTATTAACAGTTAACATTTTGAAGTAGAAAAATACAAACGGATATTACGAATGATCAAAAATGGTATTGAAATGTGAAAGGCTAAAAGATTGTTTGAGAATTTTTTTCTGAAACTATCTCAAATTAAATATTTTTTTCTATAAAAATGTTTTATAAAAACTAATATTGATTGAAATTTTTATTCAAGGCAGGGTTTCCATCTTTTCATCAATGCCAATCTATGATAATGCCAAATATTAATTAAAAATGAGACACTGAAAAAGAAATGGGCACAAGTCACGAGAAAATGCAATACAAAAATGTCTCGTTAAGGTGTCAGGTGTGATACATTCGAGTGTTCATGAAGGATAAAGAAATTATCTAGTTTTTCCATCAGCAAAATTAAGATGACCAATATGGGTATGTCCATAATCTCAAAGTTTTATACATAGTTAATACTTTATCTAGAAAATCAATGCGTTGGATTTCATCTAGAAAGCTAATCAGCTGAAATTCAAAAAACATGTCTACCAGCCGCCTAGCCGGTAGAAAAACCAAACTTATCAACCATGTGAGCCCTAGGAAACTAGTTATTACAAAAATATTAAATTAACATAATTCTTAAATAAATAAGTATTGTCTTTAAAAAAACTAGAAATGAGTGATTTGGAGGAGCAGTACAGAGAATTATATATTATTTATTACATTTGTTAGACAGAACAGATTTATATTCGTTTTTACTTTGAAAAGTTTTCTCAAACTTTATACTTTAAAAAAAAAATATGAGTGCTTCACAGCCTTTTTATATTTCATAGCCATTAAATGGCAGCTACTGTAGACGTTTGTGGTCTGTGTTGTAGCTCGTCCATCCCGTAGTATGCCTCCCCTCTGATGGGCGAGAAGTGACACAATACTTAGCCTTTTGATGATCAACACGACCGCACTAGAAGGTATCCCTTGTCGGCTCCGTGAATCTAACTGAGCTAATCGTGCGATCAATATTATTAACAATAAAAATAATAACAAGTTAAATTACTTCAAATAATTATGTTTCCAACCTGAATTTATATCATTCATCTCTGAATTTCGCTCTAACCGCTTTTTGAAACGATCTTTCGTATTATTTTTATAATCCTTCTTTATCCAAGGATTATGAGGTTTCAAATAATTAGGACTATTAAGTCCCATTATTCCAGCAGTAAGCTTGAGACGTATTATTATGTGGTAAAAATCCTAAATGGGAGGATAACTTGTCATGTCCCGGCTGAGTTTCGAACCCTAAATGTAAATAATGTTATCCTAGGAGGCCGTAGGATTTATTTCCAGTTGAATTTTCCAACACAAGACTTAAAAGTAAAATTACTTTGATATTAAATTTCATAAACTGTCATTCACCGCGACTGCTCCTTCCTCTTCGATTGGCCGCCACGAGGCGTATTCACTTCTCGCCGCCCGCCGCAGCCGCCGGAATGAAGTCAATGGAGGCACTGTTGATGCAGAAGCGGCGCTTGGTGGGCGCCGGCCCGTCGTTGAAGACATGGCCGAGATGGGCGTCACACTTGGAACAGGTCACCTCCGTCCGAATCATACCTGGATTGGCGATCAGTAACAACAGATTGGAGCCCACTTTAGATTTTCGCGATTTGATGCGACCAGAGACATTTTATGACAAGGTAATTTGACGACCGACGCGATGTTTAGTTTATTTCAATTCAAATATCAATGCATTTGCATTTCAGTTTTCATTTTATAATACCAATTTAATATGTCCACATAATTCATAGTTAATCAAATTGAAACAGTTCAGGACAGCGCCAGAGACATTTTGACAACGTAATTTGACGACCGATGCGACGATGTTTAGTTTATTTCAGTTCAAATATCAATGCATTTGCGTTTCAGTTTTCATTTTATAATACCAATTTAATATGTCCATTCAATTCATAGTTAATCAAATTGAAACAGTTCAGCCCACAGCGCCGCCAGCGTTTCACAGAGACCACGTCACCAAAGTCGCCCGAGATGCAAGACGCGTGGCGTTGTCATCCGATGTCACCCGACGACATCCGATGAGGTTTGAGAGTGCCGCAAGTCCGCGAGAGAAGACAAGGACACCCGGCGACGAGCCAGACATTCACAAGACAGACAGACAGACAGAGAGTGTGTGTGTTGTGCAAGCAGGAACGAAGGGGTTCGTGCAACAGAGAGAGAAATGGAGAGAGAGAGAGTGCAGAAAAAGGAGCGAGGAGCGAGAGTTGGAAAGGAATCAAGCAGAGATGATTCATGTGAAAGAAGAGGTGAAAGAAAAGATAAAAAAGAAAATTGATCATGTGAGATAAAAGATTGATTGACAGCAAATTTGGAAGAAGAATGACCATGAAAGGTTAATAGAAATAAAATAAACGAACCAGAATCCATAGAGATATTAGTAAATCAAAGCATAACCCAGAAAGATAAATGTAGAAAAGAGTCGACAGTAGAGAAGAAATGTTAGTTACAGATTTGTTTTCAGCCCACATTAATAAAGTAAAAGAAAATGAAGAAAACATAGAGAAGAGACCCAGACCCATTAGAAAAACATTTGAAGAATAAACAAAAGTATAAACAATGATATAAACAAGAGTCAATGAGCGGAATAGAGAGAAATTAATTGATGACGCAAAGAAGGATTTTGAGGAAGTAGATGGATACAAGGTTGGAAGAGAGAGAGAGAGGGGAAAAAAAACATTTACAATTAGATAGAGCCATGAAATCATTTACAATTCTATAGAAACTGAATCTGTGTTTGAAATTTATTGAAAACGGGGGGAAAGATCCAGAGCAGAAACGTTCATTTCAGAACAAATAACATGAAAGGAAAAGATTACAGTAGCTGATTAAAGAGTAGCAACTGTTTCTAATAACGTGACTTTAAAATAGAATTTTTTTATTTTTTAATTAGGGGAATTTTTAATTATGGATCCAAGTGTTCCACATGACCATTATTTTATGGATAAAGCTTTATCAAACACAGATTTTAAAGTAGAAAAATTCTTGTACCAGTTATTTTCCTTAAACAAAAATCCTTTCTCTTTAAGAGGAGAAAATATGCCCAGAACCACATTATAAATAGTTGGTTTTATTTCAATAAAACACATTTCCTTGTGAGAATTTTTCAAAACTAAACTAAAATTTTGTACAATTTTTTGTTTCATATAGTCTATACTAGAAAGAAAACAAAAAGGAACACTCAAGTTGAAGAAGGTTCATAGCAAAACGTTGAAGACTGGCATGCATGCATAGCAGAAAATTCATAAGCAAATTGACCTAATTTTGTGCTAGTACTGTCAAACTTTTCTTTACATCGCATGCAAGAAACAAAAGTGTATACGAAGAAAGTTGTAGATATTTACATCAGTTTACATTGAAGAGACAAAAGATACATCTTCACCATATAAGAGATATAGGACCAAATAGAAGAAAAAGTTAGAGGAGCAAACCCAAATCGAAAAATAGCACATAAACAATGAGCATTAGACTGGTTTTATCTCATAGAGGTAAGAAAAAAATGTCAGAATTTTTACAACGCTCAGGCAGAAATGAGTTCGGCTTTTGCAGAAATTGAGACAGACAAAATTTCAAGGCAATCAGAGTACTTTAACAGGACCCGCTCTGGCCTTAAAGTTTGGAAATTTGCCAAATTTTTGAGGTTGAGCTAACATTTTCGGCCATAACTCGAGAACGAAAACTCATACGAGCTTTAAAGATATATCAAATGAAAGACCATTTTGTTGGCTTTACTTTGTTGTATAATACTAGTTCCCGAAATCTTAATGGTTACTGACTAAATTAAGAATATGTAGTCGAAAACGGGCCAGGTACCCAAAGTAGAGCATCTAAGGCATGATAGGTTAATGGGTGAAAATACTTATGATTTATAAAACTTATACATATAAATGTTATAAGATTAGTTTTGAATGATTTTTTGACACATTATGAAGCTATAAATACCCGTTTTTACCTACTTGATAGTTCCTGACAGGTTAAGGCATGGCCAGAAAAACAAAATAATAATACAAACATATTACGTCAAAGTTATTCTCATTTTTTTATTGTAGAACTACAAATATCTAAAATTAAAAGTACAAATAGGTATTATTTCGTCAAAAAAATACAAATTAAGCAGTAAAACTTAACTTAGTTAGTTGGGAGAGGGGTAGAGAGGGAACTTTTTGAAGAATAAGGATAGAGTCTCCTACATTTACTCACAACTTGTGGGATAAACTGTTTCTGACATTCCTCTCTAGTTAGTAAGTCGCTGAAGTCACTCCTCAACTTAACGCATTTCTTGACTGTGTCGTTTACAACTTTAAGGGATTGTACAATTTTAAGTCCTTTCTGATACTGAGGCTCACCATGCCAGATTTAGGGGTCTACCCTCAAAAGTCAGTTTTTATGACAAATCGACTGAAGAAAAGAAATGTTTCGTGAGTAATGAACTCTTTAAGGCCCCCTCTCACATGAGCTGGTATGTCTTTTATTCGTACTGTAATGTTGACATTTTTTGTCCCCTCTGTATCATCAGAAAAACTGAAAAGCTTTGCAGCCATTCCAGACTTTTCATCATGTGACAAAGTTAGATCGAAAAATCCCAAGCCAACAGTTTCGGCATTCAAGTACCACAGGTTATAGCCAAGAAACAGGAGGTACTGTAGACGCTTGTGGTCTGTGTTGTAACCTGCCCATCCCGTCGTATGCCTCCCCTCTGATGGGCGAGAAGTGACACAATACTTCCCATTTAGGTTCTGGGTCAACACGAGCGCACCGGAAGGTATCCCTTACAAACAATTGTAACCAAATTAATAATACAATTTTTTGTCGGCTCGGGGGATCGAACCCGGGACCTTCCGAATGGCAAGCGGTGCTTAACCACTGAGCTAATCGTGTTCTCATATAAATTATCTGGATGAGGTTCAGTTCTACTACCCATTTTACAGTCAAAGACGCTTCTCAAGACAACTTCTAGAATGTTGTGCCGCTCTAACATTCTTTCTAATAATGTGCAAGGTCCTTTTACTCTACACCTGTGTTTGATGATTTCGTATCAAAACACATAGTTCAGAGAAAGCACTAAATAAAGTTGTCTATCACCTGTGGTACTTGAATGCCGAAACTGTTGGCTTGGGATTTTTTGATCCAACTTTGTCACATGATGAAAAGTTTGGAATGGCTGCAAAGCTTTTCAGTTCTTCTGATGATACAGAGGGGACAAAAAATGTCAACATTACAGTACGAATAAAAGACATACCAGCTTATGTGAGAGGGGGCCTTAAAGAGTTCATTACTCACGAAACATTTCTTTTCTTCAGTCGATTTGTCATAAAAACTGACTTTTTGAGGGTAGACCCCTAAATCTGGCATGGTGAGCCTCAGTATTAGAAAGGCTTAAAATTGTACAATCCCTTAAAGTTGTAAACGACACAGCCAGGAGAGGCGTTAAGTTGAGGAGTGACTTCAGCGACTTAGGCCCGTATTTTTGAACGACCCTAAAACAAATTTAGTGTGAGTGGTCCGGATACGCATGCGCAGTGAATCATATCAGCCACAGAGACAGAATTTATTTTGAACTTAAGTCTTGAACGCTTCTCACAAATCTTGAGCGCTGCTCAGCGCATGAGCAGAAAGCAGTCGATCACAACATTTTCCCATTTCAGCCAGAAAGATGTATATATAAATATACATAAACAGCACGTTTCTTTGCATTTCCAATCAGCTGACCCTAAAAATGAATGAAATTTGTTGAAAATCTGAAGTGTCGGAAATCGGCACTTTACAACTGCCGGTGATTTCTCATCGGTATTTTTGAAATTCGTGAAGACACATTATAATATTTTTTGGAAGTGATTTTACTTCCTTAATATTATTGTATTTTATTTATTTAACAATTATATAGCCTTTTCAACAAATTTCATAATTATACTGGCAATATTCGAGAATCAAACAAAACGCTAATTTTGCACCGCCAAGAAAGAAAGAAAACCTTTTTTATATACCTACCTACGTATCCACGTATTTACTTTGGGAAGACGAGCATCTTTCAAGAGATATCCTTAATTTTGAATGGCCTAATAGAACCTGAAGGACCAGCAAGACATCTGATGAAGAAAAAAGTTTGCTAACAAGTAGTTTGGACAAACTAATTTACAATAGACATGTTGTATAATTATATTGAAAGTTAAATATTTGTCATTATTAATAATATTCTAAATATTAAAAAAAATATTATAACATATTTGTATCTTTTAATCAAGTATCTGCAAAAAAAAAATATTTTTACTGTACCCTCCTCATTTTAGGACAAAGGTAGCATTTATCTATCTCGTTTTTTTTCTTCATATTACGACGGGGGTTTTACCCTGCGATCGTAGGAAACTCACAAACCTTCTACCCACATTAACTTCAGCCAGCCTGGGTTGGGTTGAAATGCCAGCATCACGAAGTCTTCACCTGGACGTTGCTTAACTTTGGTGGTCCCACGAGAACCGGTGCGTTCACAGCGCCATCAACGCTGGCTCTATCTGGTTTATTTGTGATTTTATATCACAACGTATGTCGGTAGGTTGACGAAATTTCAAGTAACATATTCATTTTTTATTCTCGTATGTCACAAGTGGTCGTCTCTACCAATACTCATTTTTCCACACCAGATATTAGTGAACCACGTAACATCCAAAATACAGATATAAAAAAGTCTAATTCCTCCGGAATTCAAACTCAGCTCACTTCAATGTAAGTCTGGTGCGCTAGACCACTCGGACACTGTGACTCCTGACACCGTCGAGCATAAAAAGTCTTTGAAGGGCTTGGGAAATCATGAATAATGAGCACATTTGGTAGATAACTGTGTAGAAAATAAGTAAAATGCAGAACATTGAAAAGAGAACATTGGATAGTGATAAAACAATGAATTAACATTTTTCTTTATTAATAAATTAATTCAATTATTGAACAATAGATAGCACAGTTTGAGTTGGACCGGGAATAGCTAGCATCAAGATTGTCCAAAATTTAAATGGTCACCCATCCGAGTCCTGAATTCGCTGGACGTTGCTTATCATAATCGACAGAACGAACACTGGTGAATTCAACGTGACATCGACACTAATATCAGGATTCAACGTGCCTGTGAGATATAAATTGTAGGTACTTCTTTCGCTGAGAAGGCTGAGATCGGAATAGTAATAATTATTTTCAAATTGGCTTCCATCTCGGAAAAAACTTGTTTAAAAACTTAAAAAGGATAAAGAAATTTAAAACTATTAAACAAGAAGAATCACCAGACAAAAATTATTTTTGAAAAGATTAGAAAATGTAAACAATAACACAGATGATTTTCACACAGAGGTAATAATACCCTCTGTGTGAAATGGGCCATATTTCATAGAAAAATAGTAATTGCTCGTGAGCAAAGAAAATTTTTGCAAGCTTTATTTTTAGCTTTGTGATGTACATATACCTTTTACTTCCATAGAAACAAAAGCTTTTGATATTTGATAAAAGAAAAAAACTCTTTATTGTACTCAAAACTTTTTTATTGTAGATCGAAGCAACTCCTTTGGATTTCGGAAGAAAAAGCATTTCCTTCTTTTGAATGGGGCCCAATATTGCGCCTGTGCGGAAACGGCATCGAGCACTGAGGTTATATAACATAGAGGGAACCCGATGTATCAAGATTTGCGTTCAAAAGGGACTATCAGCTGATTTCAAAATCAATGCCGGACTTGTAGTAATTTTTCTCTCGCGAAAAAGTGGGTACCTAAACTACCTAATTCTTCTGAAATAATATTTTTACTATTTTCATACTTACATATTAGTAATTTCTGTCTTTCTTCCTCTTTTACTTTCCTTATTTTCTACTTATTATGTAGTAATATAAGAGTTGGTATCTGACGTGAAAATTAAAGATGTTTAGATGTCCGCCTTTACATGAAGTAAACAAAAAATTCAAATAAATTGAACCAATCAGAAGCCGGGATTTGTTGAAAGAGGGACCATCAGCTGTTCAAAGTTGGACGCATAAATTTGTTCAACTCGAGATAGGGACGTTCAAAAATACGGGCCTTAGGCCCGTATTTTTGAACGTCCCTAAAACTACTTTAGGGACAACAGTCGGGATTTTGAAATTTTTTGGCCAATTAAGTATATAAATTGTGACTTGTGAATCTCTCGATTCCACTGAGATTATATAATATAGAGGGAACCTTACCTATCTCGAGTTGAACAAATTTATGCGTCCAACTTTGAACAGCTGATGGTCCCTCTTTCAACAAATCCCGGCTTCTGATTGGTTCAATTTATTTGAATTTTTTGTTTACTTCATGTAAAGGCGGACATCTAAACATCTTTAATTTTCACGTCAGATACCAACTCTTATATTACAACATAATAAGTAGAAAATAAGGAAAGTAAAAGAGGAAGCAAAGACAGAAATTACTAATATGTAAGTATGAAAATAGTAAAAATATTATCTCAGAAGAATTAGGTAGTTTAGGTACCCACTCTTTCGCGAGAGAAAAATTACTACAAGTCCGGCATTGATTTTGAAATCAGCTGATGGTCCCTTTTGAACGCAAATCTTGATACATCGGGTTCCCTCTATGTTATATGACCTCAGTGCTCGATTCCGTTTCCGCACAGGCGCAATATTGGGCCCTATTCAAAAGAAGGAAATGCTTTTTCTTCCGAAATCCAAAGGAGTTGCTTCGATCTACAATAAAAAAGTTTTGAGTACAATAAAGAGTTTTTTCTTTTATCAAATATCAAAAGCTTTTGTTTTATGGAAGTAAAAGGTACATGTCCATCACAAAGCTAAAAATAAAGCTTGCAAACATTTTCTTTGCTCACGAGCAATTACAATTTTTCTATGAAATATGGCCCATTTCGCACAGAGGGTATTTTCACCTCTGTGTGAAAATCATCTGTGTTATTGTTTACATTTTCTAATCTATTCAAAAATAATTTTTGTCTGGTGATTCTTCTTGTTTAATAGTTTTAAATTTCTTTATCCTTTTTAAGAATTTAAACAAGTTTTTTCCGAGATGGAAGCCAATTTGAAAATAATTATTACTATTTCGATCTCAGCCTTCTCAGCGAAAGAAGTACCTACAATTTATATCTCACAGGCACGTTGAATCTTGATATCAGTGTCGATGGCACGTTGAATTCACCAGTTTTCGTTCCGTCGATTATGATAAGCAACGTCCAGCGAATTCAGGACTCGGATGGGTGACCATTTAAATTTTGGACAATCTTGATGCTAGCTATTCCCGGTCCAACTCAAACTGTGCTATCTATTGTTCAATAATTGAATTAATTTATTAATAAAGAAAAATGTTAATTCATTGTTTTATCACTATCCAATGTTCTCTTTTCAATGTTCTGCATTTTACTTATTTTCTACACAGGTATCTACCAAATGTACTCATTATTCATGATTTCCCAAGCCCTTCAAAGACTTTTTATGCTCGACGGTGTCAGGAGTCACAGTGTCCGAGTGGTCTAGCGCACCAGACATTACATTGAAGTGAGCTGAGTTTGAATTCCGGAGGAATTAGACTTTTTTGTATCTGTATTTTGGATGTTACGTGGTTCACTAATATCTGGTGTGGAAAAATGAGTATTGGTAGAGACGACCACTTGTGACATACGAGAATAAAAAATGAATATGTTACTTGAAATTTCGTCAACCTACCGACATACGTTGTGATATAAAATCACAAATAAACCAGATACAGCCAGCGTTGATGGCGCTGTGAACGCACCGGTTCTCGTGGGACCACCAAAGTTAAGCAACGTCCAGGTGAAGACTTCGTGATGCTGGCATTTCGACCCAACCCAGGCTGGCTGAAGTTAATGTGGGTAGAAGGTTTGTGCGTTTCCTACGATCGCAGGGTAAAACCCCCGTCGTAATATGAAAAAAAAACGAGATAGGTAAATGCTACCTTTGTCCTAAAATGAGGAGGGTACAGTAAAAATATTTTTTTTTTTTTGCATATATACTTGATTAAAAGATACATATAATATTTTTTATTAATATTTAGAATATAATGACAAATATTTAACTTTCAATAAATACAACATGTCTATTGTAAATTAGTTTGTCCAAACTACTTGTTAGCAAACTTTTTTCTTAATCAGATGTCTTCAGGTCTTTCAGGCTCTATTAGGCCATTCAAAATTAAGGATATCTCTTGAAAGATGTTCGTCTTCCCAAAGAAAATACGTGGATATACGTAGGTATATAAAAAAGCTTTTCTTTCTTTCTTTCTTGGCGGTGCAAAATTAGCGTTTTGTTTGTTTCTCGAATATTGCCAGCATAATTATAAGGGATTATCACAAATTTGTTTAAAAAGGTTATCTTTTTGCTAAATAAATAAAGTTAGGAAGTAAAATCACTTCCAAGAAAATATTATAATGTGTCTTCACGAATTTCAAAAATACCGATGAGAAATCACCGGCAGTTGTAAAGTGACCAATTTCCGAACTCCAAAATTTCAACAAATTTCATTCACTTTTAGGGTCAGCTGATTGGAAATGCAAAGAAACGTGTTGTTTATTTATATTTATATCTACATCTTTCTGGCTGAAATGGTTTCTGCTCATGCGCTGAGCTGCTCTCAAGATTTGTGAGAAGCGTTCAAAACTTAAGTTCAAAATAAATTCTGTCTCTGTGGCTGATATGATTCACTGCGCACGCGTATCCGGACCACTCACACTAAATTTGTTTTAGGGTCGTTCAAAAATACGGGCCTTACTAACTAGACAGGAATGTCAGAAACAGTTTGTCCCACAAGTTGTGAGTAAATGTAGGAGACTCTATCCTGATTCTTCAAAAAGTTCCCTCTCTACCCCTCTCCCAACTAACTAAGTTAAGTTTTACTGCTTAATTTGTATTTTTTTGACGAAATAATACCTATTTGTACTTTTAATTTAAGATATTTGTAGTTCTACAATAAAAAAAATGAGAATAACTTTGACGTAATATGTTTGTATTATTATTTTGTTTTTCTGGCCATGCCTTAACCTGTCAGGAACTATCAAGTAGGTAAAAACGGGTATTTATAGCTTCATAATGTGTCAAAAAATCATTCAAAACTAATCTTATAACATTTATATGTATAAGTTTTATAAATCATAAGTATTTTCACCCATTAACCTATCATGCCTTAGATGCTCTACTTTGGGTACCTGGCCCGTTTTCGACTACATATTCTTAATTTAGTCAGTAACCATTAAGATTTCGGGAACTAGTATTATACAACAAAGTAAAGCCAACAAAATGGTTTTTCATTTGATATATCTTTAAAGCTCATATGAGTTTTCGTTCTCGAGTTATGGCCGAAAATGTCAGCTCAACCTCGAAAATTTGGCAAATTTCCAAACTTTGAGGCCAGAGCGGGTCCTGTTAACGTACTCTGATTGCCTTGAAATTTTGTCTATCTCAATTTCTGCAAAAGCCAAACTCATTTCTGCCTGAGCGTTGTAAAAATTCCGATATTGATTTTTTAAAACCAGTCTAATGAGCATAAAATGAACATTCGGTTTGGAGCATTTCGTGTGGATGAAAGAGTAGTGTATTTCCAAGCAATATTTCCATCAGTAAAAAGAAATTATGAAAGCATTAGTCACTCATTTACATGGTTAAATCTCGAAGTTCTAAAAAAGAAAAGAAATATTACACGAAATAATAAACATTCCTTAGTATGCATTGCAGCAACCAAAACCAAGTGCCAAAACCAATCAACCTCAACCATGAGGTTGAACAACGTCGACCCTGCTTGAGCGGGATAAGACAGAGTAAAAAAAAAAAAAAAGTATGCATTGCAGCAATGCATTTGCTGCAAAAGATTTTTCAGTTCTGCAAATGATTATTTAGTTAATGAGGAGTTCGGTTTTCAAACTTGAGTAGGTACCTATTTGCACACTCACACTTTTTCATTAAAAATTTCCGCTGCGGCCGGGATTCGAACCCGAAACCTCCGGGTCAGCAACAAATGCTCTTAACTACTGAGCCACAGCGGCTAGAAAGTGTTCTCAAACTAGAAGGAATGTTTATTGTTTTTAGATTCACCAAAGAGAAGAAAAAAATTCTTAGATATTTACAACACACACACTCAGTGCTACACAAGCAAAAGAGACACATTGAACAGTAATTTTTTTTATACATGGAGTAGGCTCAACTTAAAATGAAGTTCTTCATTATTAACTTTGTATAATCTTTGTGAAAATTTTCTGCTTCTTGCCATTAGCAAGATCAATCCACATAGGACACATGTTCTGATGTACATGTCATAAGCCTATGAAATGGCATCAATAACCTGACATTTTCCATGTAATGTGTGCACAAAAATAAAGCACTAGGTGTATTTTATGACATCATGATTAAAAAAATGAAACCTCAAGATAATACAACAAATTGATGCAGTGCAATAGTTACTACTAGCTGTTAAAAGGAATGGTACCTAGTGAAGATTTTTTTAATTATTCATAGCAATAATATACGAGTAATTACTCAAAAAATTCACACCAAGCACTAAAAATTAAACAAAAATTCAAAAATCTCAGAGCACCATTTTTGTTTGGTGCATGTTGTTAAGTTAATGAATAGTTTACACACTTACCTACCTGTTAAAATTAGCACTTGAGACCAGAATTCATACACTTGGGTCAAAGAAACATTAGATATACCATTTCTTGTAAGATCACTGAAGTTAAGAAACGTCCAGCAAAGTTGAGCAACACCAAATGTATGACCCCATGTTCAAACACTTTGGATGGTACCTCTTGCCCAAATCAGGCTGAGTAAGGGCAATGTGGGGCAGTGAGGTTAATACTGGTTCCTGAATTTTCTAACAGTGGTGTTTCATTTGTCATAAAAGGACCTTAATCATGAGAAATTATTAGCTATAAAAAAAACCTTGTCATATAAATGGTAGGTATTAGAAATTCCAAGAGAATTTTTCAATAGCTAAATATGATCTTGGTACTTTTTTTCTCATCAAATCAAGTTCACTTACCTCACAGTGATTGAAGTCTTTACTTCTGTCTTGAAAAAATATTATACACTTAATGAACTCACCAAATAAGTTCTTTTCAACACAGAAACTTACCGGCTGAGGTATCTTTGGTAAGTTTAACTTTTCCTTGATCCAAGACATCATTGAAAGCAGGCCAGCCACAACCCGAGTCAAATTTGGTCTTGGATGAGAAGAGTGGCTGTGAGCAGACAATACATGTGTACGTGCCAGCCTCAGTGTTTTTGTTGTAGATTCCAGTGAAAGGCCTTGGCAAGAAAAGAGAAAAATAAGGATTAAATAACTAGTGCTTTAATTTACTTGTTTATTTTAACTGCTGCACTCAAGTCTACAATTAGTAAATGATTTTTTTTTTTAACTTTGGTATTAATATATTGTTTTATTTTTAAATATAAAATACTTCTCCTAGGGACCGTTCTTCTGTAAGGGAACCAAGGATGCAAGAAGCATTTACATTAAATCTGAGTCTGTCAATGGATATTGTATGACTTGATCCCAGCAGCATACCAATAACCAATATCCAATAAATGTGTTTGTTATATTATATTATTTGTTTAAAAACTGAACAGTTGTGAAAGATCACTTTACCACATGTCTGAAAAAATTGTCAGTTTTTTCATATGAATAAAGTTCTTTAGAGAAAAGCTCACGGGATTATAGTGGATTGAAAATCATTACACAATTTACATGATACAGTCAAACCTGGATATAATAGAAGCCAAGAGACAGAGCAAAATTTCCATTATAAAGAGGTTTTTAATAAGGCCAGTCTCTATTACATATAAACAGGTGATAAAAACTCATGCATGATTGTAAGAATAAAAAGATAGAGCCTAAACTAGAAAATAAGTTTTGTCACTATTATAATTTGAAATTTTATCTTCTGGATAGGTACACAATATCACCTCAAATTAGATGCTTGCCTACCTACAGGTATTATACATCTCATTAATTTGATGCCTATCTCATAATAACTGAAAGGTATTATACATCTCATTAATTTGATGCCTATCTCATAATAACTTAATTGTACAAGAGATTGAATTGACTGTGGGTGTAATAATGAAAATGTAACTTTCTATGAACACAGAGATTAAACAAGATAAGACAAGTATTACATTGGGACAACATAATTAGGAGTTGATGCTTTCACTTCAAAGCATCAAATTTCTGTTGGTAATATTATTTGTGTTATGAAAGCCACCACCATGGTGAAACAGTTCTGACCACTGCCTGTGGTCTGGGGGTTCTGAGCTTGATCCCACGTTTCACAGAATTTTCTAACAAAAAAATCTCTCAGTTCCAAAATGAGGTAAAAGTGGTTAGCTGGTACAATTCCCACGAATGGGGGGTAAAACCTCCTTTCCGTATTACACCAATGAGGACATGGAAAACAAAGAAAATCAACTGGTCACAACAGATCTCATTAGCTCACACTGTTAATTGTATGTTTTCACTGAAACCCTACAACCTGGTCAGATAATACCAATCAAGGCAATTAATTAATGACAGTTTAGGGGTCAAGTCTACAGTTATTGGAAGTTATATCACCACCTTTGTCAATGAGAACCTTTATTTTAGTGTAAAATCTATGTAAACTAAAGGTACAATAAATTTGATATTTTGAGGATTACCTATTCCAATTTTACTTTTAATTATCTGTGATTGATTAATGGAAGTGGTTTAACGTTTCATCATCTTTATCAACAAGAACCTTGATTTCGAGGTAAAATCTATTAAGTCCTACAATTTCAAGCTTTACTCCAATATTACTTTTAATTATCTATCATTGATTGTTCTTGCCATTACTCCACATATCAGGTTCCACAGTTGCATTATAATATAATATTTACCAAAATAAAAAAAGGCATCTTTTATGGTGATCTACATAATTATCAAACACTACCTACCATACAAGTAATAAAAAAGGTAACTAGGTAAAAACTAGAATAAATTGGTACCCAATAGAGTTTTGTAATCAAGGTCATCTAAATGGTCCCCTATTGTGATGACACCCCTGACCACACTGTGTAAATAATGTCCACTGGCAATTTTCCCATAGCTTAGTAAGAGGCAGTTACATCACCATCAATGCAAACAAACATCAATTATTCTCATTTCAAATTCTCCAAAACATTTAGCCTTGACATAAAATGACAAGGTTTCTATTTAAAAAAAAAAATTAAATAACTTGACATTTATTTTGGAGAATACCAGCTGTAATGAATCTCTAGCCTGTGGGACTGTGGTGTTTTGACAAAGACATGACCATTATTGTAATAATAATAACACTCTTTAGTGGAAGATAACCAGCAGGTGAGGTTGATGCCCAAAGCGTTTTCTACCACCTAACACTCAAGAGTCTTATTATTATGTGGTCACAAACTCAAATTAATGAGGAAAAATGCATGCACTGGGTGATATTCAAACCAATGTATCCCTAGGCTACCTGGATTACCAGACTAGCACGTTAACCACTTGACTACCTAGACTACCAAAATATTGTAAAATGTTAGATATAATTATAATCAGGATTTTTCCACAACCTCTTGCTCAAAGGGTCCCTGTAGAATTAATAATTATTTGATCTTTTGACAAATAAATAAGAAGGTAGCTTTTTCTTTATTTTGTTTAAAAAAAAGGTAGCTTTTTTGTTTTATTGGTACTGTTTTAAAAAGACATCTTGGTATCAATATACTCTCAGCTTGTCACATTCCTAATAGGTACAGTTTTTACAACTCAAAATCCTGTAACTCAGAAGGAATCTTTGGCCCTTATCAAAATGACTACTTACTCAAAATTCCAATACCTTGAAACTTGATTGAGGCTTCTCTCACTTCAATTTTGAGTTCCTGGGATTCTACTGTATAACATCTTACCTCTCCGTTCCCTTCTCCTGTGTGACATGATATTGCATGGGTGTCAGCTTCTTCTTCAATTCTTCCTTATCAATCTTGCAACCCCCGGAATTTTTGTTATCACCCATGATATGTCTCAGACCAATCCACTGACCTCTGCTGGAACCACAGGTGAATCTAGCTGGACTTTGTGATAACAACTGACTCCTCAGAGACCCACTGACACACTGGCTTGGAATTAAATTTGTACACTGTCCACTCCTTATCACTCTTATCACCTGAGGTGAGATTAAATTCATAGACACAATAATATTGCTCAATGTGTAAAAAATAAATTTGTTAGTCCAGCAAGAGTTTGTATTCAATGAATAGAAAATGATGGAGTTTTCTGATTAATCCCAGTGGCAGGGTATCAAATTTGCAATCGATTCGTTGCACACATTCGTGGGGCACGGAAACACGCAGAATTCTTTCGTGTTTTTTTGTTTGTTAAAATTGAGCGATGAATAATTCAGTTCGTAAATTGGGACACAGTTCACACACTGCAGACTACACAAGTATATCGGTACAACAAAAAGTGAAATCTCCTCGAATGGACAGAAATAGCAGAAGAAACCAAGAAACGAAAACGAAATGATTATGAATTTTTTACGAAGGTGAAATTTCATAACGCCGTGAAATTATTATGGAAATGCAATATTTTTCACTGCATTTTGCATACCCATCTGACTTAGGCGTTTTAGAGAAATATAGACCCACTTGGGTGATCTCAGTGGTGAAACCTCGAGGTTTAAAACCTTATAAAAGATTGTGGAAACCTTTCCAAAGTGTTTATAAACCTTGCCTAAGTAAGTTTTCCGTAAACTTAATATTTCATACTTTTTAAATCTTGTGAAGTAAAGGTTATTTTTACAAGGAAAATTCAGAGTCTATAAAGTGAGTAACCTTGTGTGCCGTCTGGGTCAGTTTCACAAGCATGGGTATTGGGTAGGTTCAATTTTGAGACGGGTATGAACTAGCTATTCATTTTAATTATTGATCCATAAGTCTCATGAAAAATATTAATTCCTATCGCATCCCTGTTAAACTTGTCAGAAGGTTGGGAAGACACTGATAAAAGCCAAAAAAAATCTTCTTCTTTTCTACCCCCTTCTAAAACATTTCTTTGACATCTTCATTATTTCCAAGGTCATCTAGCACGAGTGTTTTAATCTCCATTCACTGGAAACTCACAAACATGCTAACCATAATGACATCACTCATCCTGGGTTGGGCCAGGAACAGGCAGCATCATGAAGGCGTGTGATGTACTTGGCCTGCCAACATAAAGTAATTACAGGGTGTTTGACTGGTTGATGAACTCTGCCAACATAAAGTAATTACAGAAGTCTGGGTCAGAGTTGTGAAACACAAACACATCTTCCTGCCTCTCCACAGACGTAAGGTCTTTGAGAATTTGCTCCCGAAAATCTTCAGTTCTTCCAGAAGAGCCAATAGGGAACAAGTCTATAACGTCTTCTTGATCTTTGAGAACTGAGGCTTGAGTATTGGCTCAGGAAAAGCTAACCCAAGAGAATTAGGTTGGAATTATACAGCGCGCGATTAGCTCTGTGGTAAAGTACTCTCTTGTCATGCGGAAGGTCACGGGTTCGATCCTCGAGCCGACGAAAATTTGTATTCTTTATTAATTTGGTTACAGTTGTTTATAAGGGATACTTTCTCGCCCATCAGAGTTTGAGGCATATACCTACTAGGGGATGGGCAAAGTACAAAATAGACCACAAGCGTCTACAGTAGCTCCTGTTTCATGGCTACGAAATAATAAAAAAAAGCTGTGAAACACTCATATTAATAAAAAATATATAGGACGTTTTTGTAATAAGTACCTGTGTGGAGCTAAGTCTAGGTTTTGCGTATTGTCTTAGATGGGGAAAACAAATGCATAATCTATCATAATCACAATTTTAGTGAATATCGCAGAATCATAGAACTTTACCACTTTAATATACAATAATTTGTATATTAAAGTGGTAAAGTTGCTACTTCACATGGAAGCAGCTACTCATTTTTCCTCACGAGGTACGAGTGTACCCCGTCTATTAAGTTCGCCCTTAGTCGGGTGTTTTTCTTTAACTGCCTCAACTGATGCCACGTTATGAGGACCTTGTATGTCGGTTGTACGCGGACAGTACCTCGCGAATGTCAAAGTTATCTGCTTTAGCCTGGACGATATGAGAAAGAGAAGGAGAAGGAGAAGACCTAGTTTTCCTCTATTATTATTATTTTATTTTTTACAAATAAACGGGTTAAACCCATGTATTGTGCAAAAGAAAAACATGATTTTAAATGATATAATATTAATATTTTTTAGGTTTTAATTATTTATACTCAAAATGGTGTAGAATTTCACATAACTTTTATCAACTCTCTGTAGAAACAAAATAGTACAAGAAGAAAATTTAAATAAAAAAATAAATAAAGTTAATAGGTGAATGTTGTAAATGGCTTGCAGTAATTTTAAAATGACTACAAAATCAACTCACTGTAGAAACAAAATAATGCAAGAAGAAAAAATAAATAAAGTTAATAATTAGGTGAATGTTTAAATTGTGTGAAGTAATTTTAAAAATACTGTTGAAACTACTACAAATACTACAGATTGTTACTGTAGCCAACTTGGCAACAGCTGGGGAAAGTGATGGTCTCTAGCCAAATTAGGTTGAAAAGTTGGCTCGTCCTGAACCACATATTTCTATGTGCGATCAACCATTGTGAGAAATTGGGATTTTTCTTTGAAATTAGTGCCACAAGCCAATACCACAAGAAAACTTAAACTCTTAGAAAACTGCAAGCTAACCTGGCTTGTTAGGGTTGGCTAGACCGTTCTCTGTTTACAGTTCTTTAGTGAGACATTACTACAAAATATTTTTTCTACTTAAGAAGAATAAACAATTATATGACATGTACAGTGTACACATTATACACAAAGTTGGAAATTTCCTTAGTACAATATTATTATACACAAACTGAAAAAGTTACTAAGTACATTTTTTTAAAAAATCTATAAAATAGGTACCTACTTTATTTTACTGTTGCCATAAGACTAAAGGGTCATTTCTTTGGAAAAATATTCATTCATTTGAAAAATAATGGGTCTCATACTTTACAAACTGGGGATTTTACAAGAGAATGACGCGAAGATATTAGAAGTGAATGACATAATATTTACTATTGTACCAGTAAGTTTTTATCAAGCAAAACGGTCGTTTCGCCTCTCAGAAACTACTCTAAGACATGAATTCTGAGAAAATTCAACTAGATTAGGTATCGTTTGCGAGAGATTAATAATAATAAAAAAAATCTTTTTCTCTTATTAAAAGAAATTGTACTTTCCTAACATCTGAGTGCACGCCAGTACGTCAGGCCAAGTTCCAGCATTTCTTTTTCAGAACAAAATATTCATACAACTTTGGCAGTTGGAAATTTTCTATGAAAAAAAAAAAAAAAAAAAAAAAAAAAATGATGGGGAAAAAATTAATTCGCCCATTAAATGCACCTCCCAAGCACTTAACTAAATGAATTAGTCACTTAACACTTAACCACCGATTAATGTTAACCAACGAGCACCAATGGTATCAGTCACTTGCCTCATTGTCTTCACAACTCGAAGCATTATGATTTTTTCACCCTTAGTATTGAAAAAAGAAGGCAGTAACTCTACAACAGCTATACAAAGGTCAGATTACTCAACGTCCAATTGAATAGGAGGGCCTTTGTATTTCTCTTCGTCTGTGAAGAAGGTTTGAGGACAAGGTATCCTCTGCAACCTTCGGGTAGTTCTGTTGTCTGGAGATAGCTCACCTGGAAAAGAAAGAATTGTAATTTATTATTCAATAGTGAATATATTAAAAATTATATATTACCTACTGTTAAATGAAAATACTCTTTACAATCATATCTCGGCTACCTCAAACACAGCTGCCCCATCTTCACAACCAACACCACGAATTCTTCTCCGAGTTCCTCTGATGCTCATACTCGTAGCATTAAGAATTGAAATTTCAATTCTAACTCTTTAAATGATTGTTGCCCCATAAAAAGAACTTTGATCTAGAATTACATACTAGCTAAACCTGTAAAAGTTCAGTATTTGTTGATCGATTTTTTCAATTTTTTTTTTTTTTTTTTTTTTAAGTGGGGTTTAACGTCGCTTTCAACTGCCATGGTCATATCACGACGGGGGTTTTACCCTCCATTCGCAGGTAACTCACAAACCTGCTACTCACATTGACCTCACCCAGCCTGAGTGGGGCCGGGAAAAGCCAGCGTCACGAGAATTAGAATTTGAATGGTCACCCATCCAAGTCTTAACCTCGCTGGATGTCGCTTAACTTCGGTGTTCTGAAGGGAACCGGTGTATTCAACATGCCATCGACGCTGGCATTCGATTTTTTTACTACAACATAATAAAAGAAATCACCCAAAGAAAAAAGAAGATATTCAATAGGTTTCATTTTAATTTTATAAAATTATTGCATTCTTCTGCATTTCACTGAATGTAGAACTCTAAATTTAATTATGTCAAACCAAAACTAATTAATGCATTCTTCAAACATTAACAGTAGATCCATCTCTCTGCTTTAATAAAAACTTCTTGTTTGTAGATCATGATTTCCATTGCAGCCTTTTGAAGTAATGTTATATCAATTGAAAAACACTGTGTACATCAATTTTGTTATTATTATTATTATTATTTAAAAAAAGGCAAATTCAGTCAAGATTTATTTACAATAACAAGGTATATACATTCACAAATACAAGGTAAAAATTATAGAGTAAAACTTGATCAAGGATGGTGCTAATGCTTTTGGTCAGCTGTCAATATAAATAAATAAGTCAGCTCTCAATATGACTTACCCATATCTTCAAAGTAAGTACAGTCCTGAAGGGTGAGCGGTTTGTACGGGGGCCCTATCACGTCAAGGAAAGCAGCAGGCCCATTCAGTGAGCGGATTTCGTGCAGGTTCCGTCGACAAGGGGTGAGATGTTTGGCACCATCCGCCGACGAGACCACCAGTGGCGGATGGCGTGTGGCGAGAATGGGGCGCTCGGAGTGGTTGATGTAGGAGAGAATGTTGGGGGGACAGAAGTCTGTGGCGGAGGTGTGAGAGTTGGCCTGATGAGAGATATGTTTCTAAATACTAAGATTGTAATGTATTTATTTTTGTGTTTTTTTTTTTTTTTTTCCTCAACAAAAATATCATTTCCATTTACTATGAAAACATATTGCTAAAACTGGGACTTGGAACTGTTGCCTCCTGGTTATTCTTTATTTTATTTTAAAATAAAAAGAAAATTTCATCATTTTTAGTATAAATTAGTAGGTATTGAATACCAATAAAAAATAAAAAAAAATGATATACTAAAATACTATTAAATAATAAAAGTTAGTTTTTATACTCACCTCTTGACTCTGATAAGCTGAGTCCTGAGAGTCCAGATCAGTTTTATCTTGATAGCAAGGAACAGGCACAGACCCCAGTCCTGGAATATGAAACCTATAGGGGCCATCATGGCCTTCATATTTGTCTAAGTTCCATCTACTTTCTGTGCTTTCAAAATCCTGTGCACCCTCTGAATTGTGTCTAGATTCTGAAAATCCTGAAGTATTCCATGCATTCTCTGCATTCCTAGTTGCACTTTGTTTGGATAATTCATCTTCACAGTTTCTTCCACTGTCAGCAGTTTCACCAACAGTACCTCCACCCTTATCTCTGTGTTCTTCTGGATCTAGAACAGAGTAGCTCGTAATCTTCAGAGTTCCAGCTAGTACCCGAATAATGCCATGCATAAGTGGATGGTTGTGGAGGGGTAGTTTATTCCCTGAAAAGAATTTGTCATGAGTAGCCTGTTTTACTAAGAATTGATTATTTTTTATATACAAAATGATAAAAGTTGTTTAATGACCAATGGTTCATATTGGCTGTGTTTGCTGTGGAATATGGCTGCCTAGTGGGCAACCACCCTTAACATTTTTTTTTTTTAACAATTCTTGTTTAAAAAAAAACATGGAAAGGATTGGTTGAACCTCCAGTAGTACAAATATGTTTGCACAGAATGGACCAGTTGGGTCCCAGGTGGACAACTAAACTTCCCTATTTCAATCCTTGTTGTATCACAATGGGTAAACCATATTTCACTCTTCCTTATCCAGATAGGACTACTAATTATAATGACTGCAATAAGAACAATTTTTTTTTTTTAAGTGTGGTTCTAGGTAGTTATACTCTTCCTGAATGCTGGTCGCAGTAGGTACTAGATGGAAAATTTGCCAGTTGTTCATGTGTTAAACATATTTTTTTAACTAAGAATAATTTACAATACTCTCAAAATAAAAACATGACATATTGGTGGTAAATACTAAAAATCTTCATCATACTCACCTTCTCTGATGACAAAAACACCCAATGTAACCAGATCATTTTCAAAAATTTGAATGTACGTAACAGGGGCTCTGTTGATGTAGAGGACATCAATTTTCACATTGTTGGAAAATCTATCTTTTCTCCATCTTTTGACTTCTCTTACTTCTTGAGTGAGAAGATGTTGTTCAAAATAAATGTCTTCACAGGAAATATTTCCCACAAGATTCACAAGCTTGCTGAAATTTTCATTGAAGTTTTTCAAGGTGTCCTTGTTAGAATAAGAAAATGTTTTCAGAGCTTGCTTGATGACGATTTCAATGGCTGAAGAGGACATGACAAACTTATTGTGTACATCCAATGAATCTGAAAGTATAAAGTACACACCAGAACACTGTGAAGACAGGAAAGCTCTGCAGGTTGTGAACTAGTGGTTCAGTGGAAGAGCTCACATATGAGAACCCTGCCACTTTATAGAAAGCCAAAAAATAAAAAACTTAGTTGGGATTACAACATACTAACAAAGACAACCTACACTATGTTAAGTTAGAGTTTCAACCAATCACAATGCACTAAAGACTAATTTGAGGGAAGGTCTCCCTTTTTACTTTACTTTCCTCATCTCATTTTGCATTTGTAATCCTATTTTGTCTTTGGTCTTAAGGATTTTCTTTTTATGTTTTTAGTGCCTAATCTATCATATTATTGTAGGGACTGTCTTTTGTATTCAGGAGGATACCCAAGTCACCTCAGGTCCTTAGGTTTCCAGTAGCCGACAATGGATTTCAGCAGCTGAATTCCAACGCAAAGTGAGGAACTTTATCACTGCCCAGAGCACCTGCACAGGTTGACACGATGGGCTCCTGCAATGACATTGTCCAATGTACTGAAAGGGGCAAGGGCTCATTGTGACCATTAGGAGTTCCCCTATACTACACCCAACCTTTAAAAAAAAAAAACATTCTTAAGAACTCTACAACAATATTGTCCACTTTTCCTAGTATCAATACGTACCACTTTTAGTGCATCAGACCAAAATGTGTTTTATGTGTTTCAGTTCTTAATAAATTCCTTGAATAAACAAGTTATCCTTTAACACCTGTCAATTATAATTATCTCCAGAGGAATAAATACAAAGTATGCTAAAGGTCTAGTTATGAAGACTCAACAGAACTAACTTTACAATCTACATTACATTGTAGACAAAACAAAAGTTAACTCTTCTTGATCTTCCAGAGAAAAGATCAGGCGAAAGCCAAAGTAAAAAAATCCACTTATTGATATTCAATTACATCATGGATGTTTAAAAGGAAGTAATAAGGATTTAGTTCAATTAAATTTTTATCTGATTTTCTGATCAGAAAGAAACACTTTTTTGCAGGATAATTTTAATTTGAAAATTTTGAATTATTCGCGCCAGTAAAGATTATTGCTTCTGAAGGAATCCACAAGAGCGCGGTACCAAACAATTAAACAAATGTTAAGCGGCAATTTTTGAAGTTGAAAATTCTTATCTTTTTTGTCAGAAAAGAAAGTTTTAAATCAAAATATATTAAAAAAAAAAAGATCTACATTAGTAAATTGATGGCAGGACACTTTCCTTGGTAATTTGACGTTCTTCGGTCATTTATCACTGCAGTCTAGTGGTCAGGAGTACACTCAATCATCACTATAAGATGGAGAATGAAGAGCACATCAGAAAGAAATTGAAAACTGATAAGTAAGACCCTTTTCCTTATCTCTCTTATGATATTCATGGCATAGCTTTAGTCACTTAAGGTATAATAGAAAAATCTGGTGTAAACATCACACGACTTTCCTTATCCCCAAAAAGGAGTCAAATTCCGCCACTGGTGACTCAACGGTAACAGATAACTAAAAACCAATGCCAAATTCGTAATCAGCACTTCAAAATCATTGAATTTGATATGTCATAACCCCCATGTAGGATGAATAATAAAAAAGTTAGTCAAAGCGGGTCCCCCCCAAATACCGGTAAATTGGGGCCGAGATCCAAAAAGTTCAAGATATCAAAAAAATGATCAGAATAGACCCCTATTATTTTTTTAATATAAGAAAATGTTGTTCTCTAAAAATTTTTGTATCTTTAGCCAATTTAAAGAAGCGGCGCTTGCGGCTAGCATTTGCGGCCCTGTGGCCGCAGAATGCGGCCGATTTCAACCAAAAGTTTCGTGGTTCGTCTAGTGTATAAAATTAATTTGTGTACCAAATTTCAAGTCTCTAGCTTTTACCGTTCTTGAGATATCCTGTTTACACACAGACAGACAGACAGACAGACAGACAGACAGACAGACAGACAGACAGACAGACAGACAGACAGACGCACGGACCAATGGCTGAAAACAACTTTTTTGGTATCCTGAGGCCATGATTCGTCCAGAAATGTGAAAAACTGGGTAGGTCAAATTTTCGACGAATACAATACTTTCCTTATTATAAGATAAGGAAAGTAAAAAATCTCAACTTCTGATTGTAAGAGAATAATAAAAATCAAGATTATTAAAATACCTTTAAAATAATTCACACACCAAGTCATTAAAGCTGGTATGCAGAGTCCTTTTTTTTTTTTTTTTTTTTTTTCCAATAACTTTATTATATTTTAATATTCATACATATCCTTCATTTAATATCTAATAGTTACTGCAATCCAATGTACTTTTCAGTATGTGGTGGATTGCAGCAAATAGTATTGTCTTCTTTTTTTTCATGTCTTTTTTTTATTATTTGGAAATATTAAAAAAAAAAATTGTTTTTGTTTTTTTTGGGGGGAGAGGGTCCTTCTAAAATTTTGACAAGTACAGAATTAATTATTTTCTCAATAGAAATGTTACTAATAATCAACAATGTAATGATTGTATGTGATAATTTGTTATTCCATAAAACATTAATATTCTTTAACAATATTTTAATTTTAATTATTGTAGTTATTATACGAGTATACATTATAAAAGTTCTAATATTAATTTTTTATTTTGATCTATTTTTAACCAATTTTTTACGGCTTCTCTTACAATTTTAGTGTTATTTAATTGTTTATATTCATTGGGTAAGTAATTATACACTTTTTGTCCAAGGTAAATAAAATGTTTTTTGATCATAGATTTATGTATTTGAATGGTTTGAGTATTTTTTGCTTGTCGTGTGTTATGAGTGTGATTTGTCATTATCCAATTATGTGCGTGTTTAAGAGAAAAAAATGTTAGTTTGTAAATATAACAGTCTATTAAACAAGGAACATTAAATATTTTATATAATTGATCTGAATGAAAATATCGATCTTTCTTTAATATAATTCGTAAAAGAATATTATTAGTTCTGTTTAATGGTTGAATTATATTCTGATAAGTTGAACCCCATGCTATAAGACAGTATTGTATTAGGGATTGGGCGAGTCCAAAGTATAGCTTTCTTAGGTTGTCATGTTTACATATTCTTCTTAAATTGCTAAATATATACATTAAGTGTCTTATTTTGTTTCGAAGTATTTTTACATGTTCATCCCATTTTAAATGTTGATCTATTGTTATCCCTAAGTATTTTGTTGATGTTTGTCGAGTCAAATTGTGGTATGTGTTTGTTAAGTTATTGTATATAGTTATGTTTGAGTTTGTGGGTTGTCCTTTTTGGGTTATTGATAATGTCATATATGTTGTTTTGGTGTAGTTTATGGTCAGTGACATCTTATTATACCATGAAGCAATGTTTGTTAAATCTTGGGTTGCATTTTCATGTACCATTTCCCAAGTGTCCGCAGTATAACAAATAACGGTATCATCTGCAAAACACAGTACTTGTCCTTGGCTTTGTCCAGGTAAGTCATTTATATATAGGTTAAAAAGACAAGGACCGAGTACTGTACCTTGTGGTATAGAGAAATTGTCTAAGGTTATAATGTTAGTCATAAAGTCATTGAGTCTTGTTTGTTGAGTCCGTTGTTCATGGTAAGATTTAAACCAGATAAGTGCATTATCTTTTATTTTTAGTTTTTCAAGCTGTTGTAGTAGAATGTCATGTTTAATTGAGTCATACGCTTTTTTTATGTCTAAAAATGTAATGATTATTTTTTTATTTAGGTCAATTTGTCTGTGTAAAAAAGAAGTAAGTTCAAGTAATGCATCTTCTGTGCTAGTATCCCGTTGAAAAGCGTATTGTTTGTTTGTAAGTAAATTATTTTTATTCAAATAGTATTCAAGTCTTGTTTTAACACATTTTTCTATCACTTTACTGAAATTTGAGAGCATTGAGATTGGACGATAGTTCTCCAATTGTTTTTTATCACCCTTTTTAAAAATAGGAATTATTATACTATGTTTATAAAATTTTAGGAAATTTTCCTTGTCTAAAACTTAAGTTTATGATATGGGACAAAGGTTTGGTTATATAATGTACTATATTTTTCAATGTTGTTGTGCTGAATAAATCATAACCTGGAGTAGTATTATTTTTTAATGACATTATATGATTTTTTATCTCAATTTCATTAGTGTCAGAAAAATGTGTTAAATATTGTTCATCTTCAATTTGCACTGTCGTGTGTAGTGTATCAGTAGGTGTAGAATTGTTGTCTGAATTGTTATAATATTTAATACTATCTGCAATATTTTTTCCAACATTTGCAAAATATGTATTGAAAATATTTGAGGCTTTTTCTGTGTTTTCTGTACAATCAATGTTTACATTATTATAATTTATTATTTTAATATTTTCTTTCGTTTTTTGTATTCCAATAAATTCTTTACTAATATTCCATAAGTTTTTTGGATCATTTGGAAAGGAATCAATTTTTTCTCTATAGTATTTATCTTTGGCAGTTCTTACTAAATTTGTCACTATTTTACGAAAACGTTTATAATAATTTATCAATCTCAAGTTATCCGGGTGTTTTACAACCTTTATACTGATTTTATCTCTTTTACGTATGGATTTGAGAAGACCAGCAGTCATCCAAGGTTTCAGAAATATATTTTTATTTGTAATTGTTTTTATATTTGTTGATATATTAATGTACTTATTTAGAGTATCAGTAAAAGTTTGTGCTGCGAGATCAGGATTATCTAGTTTTAGTACATTTTGCCAATTTTCTTGATTTAATTGTATATTTAATGTATCAAAGTTAATAATTTTATATGTTTTTGGTGTTTTCGGTTTCTGTATTTCTTTATGTGTTTCTAGTTTTACTACTGTGCTATAATGATCTGTTATATTTGTTTGTAATATTGCCGTTTTTATGTTATTTATCGTGTTTTTGGATTTGTAAAAAATATGATCAATACATGTTTTTGATATTCTATTTGTTGAATCTGAGTTTATTACTTGTATTCTTGTTGGTTTGTTAATGCATGAAATGAAGTTTTCTAATTGCATTAGATCTAATAATTCATTCCCTATTTGTTCTATATTTTCATTCAAAATATTGATGTTTAAGTCTCCTATTAATAAACATTTATTTATGACATCTTCTTTCAAGTGATCATTTAATTTTTCCAAGAAAGTTTTAGCATCTGATTCAGGTGATCTATATATTCCTATTATTTTTAAATATTCATTATTATTAATTATTGTTATTTCTAGGCAATTGGTTTTGGTGTAATTTATTTCTTTTATTTCATCAATCACAATATTATTTTTTATAAAAAAAGCCAGTCCGGCATTTTGGTTAAATTGATTTTTTGTGAAATAACTGTTATATCCCTGTATTGAGAAATTATATGGAAGGGTATTGTTATAGTGGGTTTCTGATAGAAAAATAATATCAATATTGTTTATAAAGGGATTTATAAATACTAACAATTCTGAGAAGTTTTTTCTTATAGAACGAATATTTGTATGAAATATTGTTAGTCCTTCTAAATTAAGGAATTCATTTGTCTTTGTAGGATTATCACATACTAAACATTCATCAAAAATGTTATTAGGTATGTTATCTATTATCAGATTCATTTTTTTAGTTTGATTTTGATGATTATTACTTTGATATACATTGCTGAATTATTAGTAACTTTATTTAGTGGTAAATTATTATTTCTGTACTGGAAAAAAAGAAGGACCTTCCAATTATTCAAAAAAAGTTTTTCAAAGAAATGTGAAATTATTAAAAAAATCTGAAACAAAAAATCCCTATCTAAAGAAATCATGATTGGTTGCTATTTAGTATCATCTTCTTCTTCGTCCTCTTCATCTCCCTGGAATGTGCAATATGAAGTTGAGGACGCAGTGTCATTGAGGTCAGAACTTTTTAGGTGTAGAATCGACTCCATGTCTTCCAAACTTCTGATGGTGAAAATCCGGGATGTTTCATTTTTGCGAACTAGGATCTTGCAATCTCTTACCCAAACGAACTTGAAATTTTTTTTCTTAGCATTTTGTTTTGTCTCATATAGAATAGTCTGATTTTTTTTAGTTAAGTGTTCATTTATATATAGTTTTTCTTTCCACAATTGTTTCTTTCTATATGTTGCGATCCATTTATCTCTTATTTTACTGTTCAGCATTCTCACAACTATAGGTTTTGGCTTCTTTTTGTTTGTAGTGTACACTCTATGAGCAACTTGAATATCTTCCATGGGGTTTTCAATGCCAAGCTTTTTTCCCAATTCTTCAATGATTTTATATACATTTTCTTTCTCGCCTTCATTCTTTGTTTCTGGTATTCCATCTACAATAATATTTATCATTCGACTTCTTTGTTGTAGTTCATCAATATTGTCTTGGTTGGTTTTATTCATTTTTTTCAATTCGATATTCTCCGCTATAGTCTTGCATAAATCTTTCTTTAAGCTATTTATTTCTTTTCTTTGTTCGTCAATAATTGTTAGGACTTTGTTTAGTTTTTCTTCAATAGGAATTAACTTTTTTAAATCTTGCCATATTTGTACAATCAGTTCATTATTATTTGGGTTGCAATCATCATTCGAAGGCAACGTAGTCTTTTTAGGGCCCATTAAGAATCAAAAGGAAAAATAATTACAAAAAGTACAGAAATTTAGAAAAATTTTCAGAGCAATTTAATTTCACTGGAGCAAATTTATTTGGGCTATCTTTTCCTTTTCCAAATTTATTTGGGCTATCTTTAGCTGGGTCATTTCCTTCAGCTGATATTGTTATGTAGAGATGTTTGTTTGAAGTGCCTGTGCGCATGGGAATTCAGATGTCTCTTGAAAGAAGAGATTGAAATAATTGTCAAGGTTGAAGTTTTCCCTATAGCAAGCTTGGGACCACCCTACAGTGAACCCTACAGGGATAAAAAAAAAAAAAAAGTCTCTGCATATCAGCCTAAATACAATGATTCAGTTTCTATCACACATTGAATGCACTTCTTGTATAATCATCAAAGTTTAGCAATTTCCAGCAAAGTGAAGGTTTTTTGACATTCCAGCACAACTTCGGCTGGGTAAGGTTAATGTGGGTAGCATGTTTGTAGGTTTCCTGTTGCAATACATTATGGTTACCAAGATTGTCTAACATATAGGATTCAATTGCCATCTTCACAACTCCAAAATGAAGGACTTGAAAAATACAAAATTAAGTACAATGAATACAGTACAAACATTGAAAAAGAAAATAACTTGAGTCAAACTCATACAGTTACAGACCTTCAATTTTATCAAACAAATGTGTTTTAAGCTATATAAAAAATTCGTAGATAGATAATATTTATCATTTCTTTTCATTTTAACAGTGCTGATCAAGATACAAATTCAAACAGCCTGATAGACAATATTGATACTCTCACAATATCACGCATCTGTGCCCGGTGCAGATTAGACTTTGTGGATGAGCGTCATCTGCGATCTCACTTCCTGAAATTCCGCAACCAAGCTAGCTTCCAATGTGAACTCTGTCACAAGAGCTATATGAGAGCAGATATTCTACAGGTATATTGGTATAATTTTCAAATAATGCACATACAACCATTAGGTCATTCTTTCATTTTGTATTTTCCCAAACTTACTTGGGGTTGGCATCAGTCAACCTCTTTCTGGCTGGATGGCTTCCCTAACACCAAACCTATTAAGGGGACCAAGAGTTTGTGTTATATGTAGTATTTTACTCTTTTTGCCTGACATGGCTTTACCATATCTGCTTAACATCCCTCTGTAAGATAACCTTGGCTTTCTCATCATATTATTTTTTTTAAATATTTATCTATGGATTTTCTTGATAAATCAATTTTGTATGGGTATTTACAAGTTTTCTTGATGTGTGTTTATAAAACTCTCTTGATGTGTTTATAGAATTCTCTTGATGTGTTTATAAAATTACTTGATGTGTTTATAAAATATCTTGACATGTTCATTCTGTCCTGATGTGTTTCTAAAATTTCTTGATGTATTTTTAGAAAAAGGTAGAGTGAAAGAAAAAAGTAAGTTTCTTTAATAGCCCAAAAAATGAACAATTTTTTATAAACTTAGCCTATTTAAAACAAAAAAATATATTTTCCTAAGCATAAATAAATACATTCCCGAAAGAAAAAAAAAGTCATTGTAAACTGTAGTCCTTGTCAGTCCAATCTGACGTGAAGGGTTGGGTGGAAGAGATTGCCACAGGCAATAAGTCCTACCTGCCCTTTAGGTAGGACATTAGCTTTATTCTCTTTTTTTTTTTTTTTCTTTATTCGATCTATTTTTTTTTTCCTTATAATTTCATTGTATTGTTCTGTCAATATTGTACTTTGTCCTTACCTAATAAAGCATAAATAATTATTATGTGATAACTATTAAATTTACATTTCTCCGTTCCTCTGTCCCGGTAGCTCAGTGGTAAAGGCGGCACTCTGTGAATCCAGAGATTTCAGAGCTCGTGGGTTCAAAACCCAGCCGGGCCATGACAAGTTATCCTTCCATTTTACCACATAATATGTCTCGGGCTTACTGCTAGATTAATGGGACTTTAATAGTCTTAATCGGGCAGTATAAATAAGGCGATATTATTATTATTATTTCTCCGTTCCTCCCCCAGGAGCACCAGCGAGTGCATCTGTGCGAGAACCTGTACAAGTGTGTCCGCTGCTTCTACTCGTGCAACCAGATCTACGACATATACGAGCACATGCACAGCGTGCACCGGGTGCAGATCGAACAGATATTCAAGTGTCCTTACGACGACCTGACGTTCCGTGATCAGGAGACCCTGTTCGCGCACATCGGGTGTCATCGGATCCGCGACAAGCGACTTCGGGTCGAATCGGGAATGGACATATTTGGCGCAGTCGAAAACGAAGACTCGGCCCGAGTGAAGAAGGAAAATTTAGAAGAAGCAACTGGTTCGTTGAAGAACGATTCGAGCACGGCTGGTGTGTTGAAAGATGGTTTTAGCTCGGTTGATGATAATAAAGATTTCCTCAAGGATACAGTGGCGTCCAGAGAAGAAAACGAAGCAAGTGAGGATGAAGAAGAGGACGCGGACGATATTCTACCTTCGACGCTGCTGGAGTGTAATCTGGACGCAGCCGTGTTGGATCCCGCCAAACAGTTGCTGCACATGGAGAATACCGAGCCTGATCAACCGAGACAGGCGAAAGAAAAGAAAAGTAAACTTCCTGGAGGCAAAGAAAATAAACTGAAAAATCGCGAATGCAGCGATCTCGTCGACGAAGTTCTTGATGAAATCGACAGATCTACCATGATCGATCTTGATTACGTGAAAAACGACATGGTCATCAACACGGACAAATACTCGCACGCCAATTCCGAAAACGACAGCTCTCTCCGCATGCTCGCGTATTTCAAGAACATCAAGTGCGCCTACTGTACGAAGGTGTTCATCATGAAGAACGACCTGAAGAATCATCTCGTCGTGGACCATGACCTCAGCAAGAACTTTCTACAAGACGAGGTTGTCAGCAAGGAGAAGTTCGAGTGTCTCACTTGTAAAATCCAGTTCGATTTCGCGATTGACCTGACGCATCACAACACACGGGAACACACCGAGTACAAGTGTGGCACGTGCAGCAAGGTCTACCATCAGGCGCACACGTTGAAGAAGCACGAGAAGACGTGCCGGCCTGCGGTCCCTCAGGAGAAACCTAGCCGCAGTGCGGGGCCGCAGATAATCACGTGCAATGTCTGCGACAAGAACTTCAAGAGGAATTGGAACCTGAAGCAGCACATGGCAAATATACACAAGATTACGACCTAAATGATTTACACAAGATTACGACCTAAATGATTTACACAAGATTACGACCTAAATGACAGAATTTGATGTACTTTTAGGGTGAGATTTTGTGTCTTTACCTTAAATAAAGGTTCTGTGTAGCCCAGTGTTTTGGTCGAAAATTCCCATATTTTCTTAATTGACCACCATCTTCAAAATTTTCAATCACAAAATACACGCTCTCGCTGCATCAGCTCATGAAAAAAAAATTTCTACCCCGCTGGGAATCGAACCCAGGTCACCATGCGTTCAATGCCTAGCGCGCTAACTCACTCTGCCACGGTGACTAATGATATGACCATGCAGTTGAAAGCGATTTTAAATTTTTGTTTAAAAAACGCTTGCATACGAGTCTGCAAGCATTTCGACATTTTCATCTTTACTATTCAAGGTCCAAAACCCAACTGACCAAATTTCGTATTGTGCGCATGACACACACTTTCCCTCTTCTCTTAGGGTTGCAATATCGAAACGAAAATATCGATATTAGGTATATCGATAATATCGAAACCATAATATCGATATCCGATATTAGAAGACTTCTCTCCCTTTACAATTCGATATTTCGTTACATAATATCGTTACATAATATCGTTACATAATATCGTTACATAATTTCGTCACATAATTTTGGTTATGTGCCAGAGCAAAGACATGAAAATGTCAAAAAAGTCTAGCTCGGGGACGTTAAACAGGGAGAAGACAAGTGTCTCGCTAGAGGAATATAAACAGAGAACAGACTAGCCATAGCCAACCCTAACAAGCCAGGCTAGCTTCCAGTTTCTTAAGGGTTTAATGGCTTATGAAGAAAAGTCTGATTGCACATAGAAATATGTGGTTCAGGACGAGCCAACTTATAAAGTTAGCTGGAGACCACCCCTCCAGCTGTAGCCAAGCTGGCTTCAACAACAACAACAACAACATGAAACAAAGTCAAGCTTGTTCTTGTCCACAGAACTCAACAATCTTGGTCCACAGAAAGTGAAACTCACCCTTGTGAGGAAATTTCAATTGAAACCATTTCCACCCGTCAATAACTGGTTAGAGTTCATGTATGTATTCTACTCACATAGTAAGACTTAAATGGTTAGATGGCATAAAATATGATCATTAACATCGCCTAGTTACTGTCCACTGAAAGAGCATTAATAATATTATTATCTTTTAAAAATTGTGGTTCCCAACAATTTTTTAGCTTTATACCCTAGAGTCTAGAGACTCTAGGGTACACCTATTGTGCAATTTGCAAGGGTGATTATAAACATTTTTTTTTTTACAGAGTTATTTTTTTCCTTGAGATATTTTCTTTTGTAGATAGATTTTGATTGTGTGATTTTTATGTCTAATTTGGGTGAAACACACAAAAAAAGTGTGTTTCACTCTCTGAATCCATACAATTTCTTTTGAGTAGTATAGTCCGAAATGTGATTTAACTACATTTGTTAGTATTTTATCAGTCATAAAATAAACAGCCTTTGAATGTTTGTAGGTTCAATAATTTCATTACTTTAAAAACAGCCTATAAACTAGTAGTTCTATGAACTGTAAACCTCACATAGACTCAACTAGCGCATTATAAATGTTTAATCAAGCATGAGGACATCGAGACCTTTCATTCAATACCCCACTCGATAGGTTTTAATTAAAAAATAACAACTGGCTCTTTTTCGATTTTTACCACAGTGCGGCCCCCTTAGCTTTCACGATCACAAAATTTCACCACTAAACTCAAATATACAGGGTGGACCAAAAAAACGTTTACACCCGTTAATGGTAGATTACTGACGACATTTCTAGGCCGGATCTGCAATCCGTTTTTTCGGATTCGCCTTCGTAACTGCACAAAGTGATTTTTTGCAACTTCCCGAAAAAGTCCGACTTTGGCTTATTCTTCAGGTCAGAACTTTTTTCCTGTTTAAGATGAGTTGATTCTGAACATTTCTGCAGAAAGCCAACAAAATTTCAAAGTTTCTAGCTACACTACTTTGTTTTTTACGATTTGGTTTGGCATCTTTTTTGACACCTGAATAGAAAAAAACACCTAAAAAAACTTTTTTACTAAATTAAACACTCGACATTTGTCCGAACAAATTTTGGCACAGACCTGGGCAAGTTTGATAAAAGTTGGCGGCCGCCCCGAGGATGCTAAAAAATAATTTTACGATTTTTTATCACGTGATCTTCTGGGAAAAATTATTAGATGTTTGCCAAAAACTCTTCAAAATTCCGAAGAGTTTTCTAGCTGTAGACTGTGTAAGGGCGTCTTGTATTGTTTACAGAAATTGTTTACATTGCTTTTTTTGAATACCGCGGTCTCACATGCCTTCATCAGCCAGTTTAGGAAAATTCAAATGATAAATTTCGTGCTTCTCAGATTGTCAGTGGTGTTAGCTAGATGTGATAGTGCTAAGAGTGGTAGTCGCTTGACCGAGGTTCAATTCTCGACGGTCAATATTATTTTAATTATCAAAAAAATTTGATGGAATATTTTATTCATACCTGTATCTGACCTGTTGTAACACCAACAACTTATGGTTTTTTTGGGGGTAATACCATCTGTAAATTGAGTTATATCAGATACTATTAGTATCACAATACACATAATTATTATTCATGTAAGCTCCTGAGAGACTGCCTTGATAATGTAAGGATGGTTTTTCTTATGCTTCCCTACGAAAGAAAAAAAAAAACTAGCGAATTTTTTAAACGAAAATAGAGTTTATGAAATGAACCCAGGTAAATATGTAGGTAGGTTCTTCTATCATAAACAATACTAATTAAACAACAAATATTTACCGATTGCCAACTCTTAATAGAAGTCTTGAAAATACAAGATAATACTTTGTAAAATTAATAAACTTTTGCAGTCTTTATTATGTTTTATACTATTTTGATATAAACAAAAAGGTATTTAAAAAACATTTTGTATTAGTATGTTCAATGAGAAACGATTAGACGCGCACGATTAGCTCAGTGGTAAGCTAGTCCACCCGGTTCGAACGCCAGAGCCAGCAAAAAATTCATGACTACAAAATAAAAAAGACTGTTGCCATTTTTTATTTAGCCATAGTACACACTATGGATTCTCCTCACACAAATTTTTGAAACCAATGGTGACTTTAGTACCTTCGTTCTAACTCAGAACTCTCTCTCTCTCTCTCCCTCTCTCTCTCTCCCTCTCTCTCTCTCTCTCCCTTCTCAATTTCCTTAGAGGAATTGTTGGAAGTGGCGTCCACCTTTCTGGATGCAAAGGTTGAACCTCTTCATCATGTTCCGTCGAATGTTGCGGAAGATTCCAGGTTTTTCTGTCAGGTCATCGAATGCCAACAGGATTCTTGTTACCAGATTTCGTAAACTATGTTTTTCACGTGATCCCAAATGTTCCAGTTGGCAAATCCGTATTATGCTAAATGCGTATCTGCCATTTCAGCATCCGAATTATAATAATGTAACTTGTACTAAAAAAAACTCAAGAAGTTTAAAGATAATATTTCATAGAATGCAGAAAGATATGCTTGAAAACTATCATCGAGAAACAAACAATCATTCATTTGACTGGCCTTTAATTAATTCCAAGGAAAATAATGATCAAACATAAATAGCTAATTACTCTTTGAGTACAAGACGACCCTACACGGTCAACACTTTTAAGATTTTGAACATCATTTTTTGAGACTTACCTGGTTTGTTTACCCAGAAGATCACGTGATAAAAAATCGTAAAATTATTTTTTAGCATCCTTGGGTTAGCCGCCAACTTTTATCAAACTTGCCCATGTCTGTGCCAAAATTTGCTCGTGCAAATCTTGAGTGTTTCAAAGTGTAAAAAAATTACATCAGAATTTTTTTTCTATTCAGGTGTCAAAAAAGATGCCAAACCAAACCGTAAAAAACAAAGTAGTGTAGCTAGAAACATTGAAATTTTGTTGGCTTTCTGCAGAAATGTTCAGAATCAACTCATCTTAAACAGGAAAAAAGTTCTGACCTGAAGAATAAGCCAAAGTCGGACTTTTTCAGAAAGTTGCAAAAAATCACTTTGTGCAGTTATAAAGGCGAATCCGAAAAAACGGATTGCAGATCCATCCTAGAAATGTCGTCAGTAATCTACCATTAACGGGTGTAAACGTTTTTTTGGTCCACCCTGTATTTTCTCAACAACTCAATAAAAATAGATAAATCGCTTTCAATTTTTACCAAAACGGCCCCCATTTGGCCTCCAGTAGCCTAATTCGGCCCAAAAACTATAGGTAAAATTTAAGGACCCCAATAAACATGTATACTGAATTTCAACAATTTTAAAGAATCCAGTCGAAAGTTATCGCGGAACAGACAGACAAACGAGAACCAAATCGTCCAGTATGCAAGTTAAAACAGAACCTCACTTATTGAGGTCGTTTCGCTACCTCACTGTGTGTTAATAATGTAAGCGTTTGTATGTTTTTATAGGTTAATTGAATATTTTTATTTATTTTATTGAAAACTATAAATTGTACTGATTAGATAAAATGATATTCAGAAAAACCATAATGTACATAATAAAGTATAAGTATTTACAAATGGATATTGAAATAAATTTACGAAAACAATAAATAATAGTATACAAATCTTTCATTTTCTCTCTTTCTCAGTTAGCTACATATTAAAGCTTTGGTAAAATATCTCTTGGGGTTTCTACAGTAATTTTACTTCTGAGAAATTTCTAATATTAGAAATGTGTTATGTTCGTTTTTGTATAAAAAAATTGTCTTCGATTCCAATTTTTTTCGTATTTCTCGATTTTTTTTTTTATTTATCAGATGTCAAAAACATATTTTTGTATGAAGTATTTGAGAGAACTTGATAGAATTTTTTAGAGAGCCATTGCGATTGCTTTAAGGAAATGAGTTCGATTATGCCTATTTATTTTGCCCTAATCTTACATATTGAACATAGTGGGATATAATAATGAGCATCGTAGTAGCCAAGGTCCATGGCTAGATTTCAGTGTTTCCCGATGACCCTTTCCAGAAAACAGATGTTGTACTGAGCCCTATTCAGTAGCTGCAAGTTAGTGAATAGGTACACTAGTAAAAAGTTGCTCTGGAGGTTATGAAACGTCCAGAAAAATGAAAAAAATGAAATCAGAGCAAATTTTTTTTAGTACAAAAATGAACACAATACTTCCTATTTCTAATATTCTCGGATTTTTCGGAAGTAAAATGAAATGACTTCAATGTTTTTGATGCTCACATATGGGAAACATTGCTTTATAACAAATACAAAATCTATTTTATTCCAATACTAGCTAAAACCTGGCACTTTTTCGAACTGGTAGCTCAGTGATCTGACTGGTAATCCAGAGGTTGCGGGTACAAAACCCAACCGGGACATAACAAGTTATCCTTCTTTTGGGATTTTGACCACATAATAATACATCTTGGGCTTACTGCTGGAATCATGGGACTGATTAATCCTAATCGGGCAGTATAAATAAGACACTATTATTATAGCTTTTGACTGTGACTGGGGTCCTATTTGTAATTTTTAAAAATCCTTTCTTAAAATGCATCTAAATACCAAAAAGAGAGCTGCGCTAATTATGAATGAATGTCAATGGATTTTATAAATCAAGATAACTATAATGTATATACTCAGATTAATACCTATAGCTGTTGTATTTGGGGAAGTAATGAGGAATCAAAATCTACAAGATCAAAAGAATTTAGGGCTAAATATTTGACCTCATTAACAGTAATCATTATTACTAGGTACTAAAAATTCAGAAATCTGACCTTCAAATTTAAGCATTTTAATTTAAAATCATAAAAAAGAAACCAGACACAAAAAAAGAGAACATAAAATAAACAATTAAGGAAAAACAAGAATTAAACACTTTAAACCTGATTATTCAGAACAAAATCTCAATAAATAATAATTATGATTAATTGTTATAGATCTCTCTGTCATTAACCAAAGGTCATTACCCTGACAGAATCCTTTGGTTAATGTCAGAGTGGTCAGTATAAATGCATGAATATTGTCACTTTACCTGTTGAGACAGGGATTTTGTAACTAGGATTAACAGGTTTACAACCATACTAATGGAAAAAATATGTGCTCTTAAGCCTCACTTAATGATGGCCTGATCAGATAAAAGCCAGCCTACGTGGTGCAGTCGTTTTGACTTGCTCTGTTTAAGTGTTTACAGATGTCGTGAGATCAGTTTCTCCGTACGCAGATTTTTCAAAAAATGTTTAATGTCGTCCATGTACCTAGAATCCGAGGGAGGCGTTTCCAACCTCTCCCATGCTTTGTTAGCTATTATTATTATTGTGTCATCACATCAAAAATTGATGAAGTCGTCTGCGGCTGTCCGTAAGACACGTGAGTGAGAATAGTACCTATCTCTATTGTGGGTCGTTTAGTCTGGCTAAGGGACGTTAAACAGGGAGAAGACTAGTGTCTCGCTAGAGGACTATAAATAGAGAACAGACTAGCCAACCCTCACAAGCTAGGCTAGCTTGCAGTTTCCTAAGGGTTTAATGGCTTATAAAGAAAAGTCCAAGTGCTCATGATGGTTGATCGCAAATAGAAATACATGGTTCAGGACGAGCCAACTTTGAAATAAAGTTGGCTGGAGACCATCACTCACCCCTCCAGCTGTAGCCAAGCTGGCTACAACAACAAAAACATTGTGGGTCGTTCGTGCGATCCCGAGTGAGAGAGAAGAGGGTAAAATCCTTTTCCTGAAATACTGTACTTAGTAGTCCCAGTGGCCTAGTGGGTAGCACACTCGGCTTCCACGCGAGTGACCCAGGTTCGATTTCCAGCAGGGTTGTAATTTTTTTGCTCTGTATTTGTATGTTCGGTGTCCACTCGTGTCTTGTGGCGAAAAATGAGTAGTTTCCTACTTGTGTGAGTGATGATCAGAGGGGTGGCATTATCAGAATAGAAAGAATAAGGTAAAAGATTAAGAAAAGTGAAGGAGACTCTTAGTAATGCTGTGCCACCCACAAAAATTGTGAAGATGCTCTAGCTGCACTGCAAATAATTTGTGTTTATCTTTTCATCATCATCATCATCATCATAGGGTGGCGTCATCGTGAACGATCGTAGCCAGACAGTGGAGGAATGACTCAGAACTTCTACCACTGTCTTTACAAGGAGGCTAATAATTGACAAGGGCCCCCAGAACCGAGCCAATGCTGGTCTACTCCCTGTTTATTGTCCCCCAGCCAGACTGCTAGTCTACTCCCTGTTTATAGTCACCCAGCCAGACTGTTTATCTTTTACTATGACATTAAAATTTATATTAGGGCATGGAAGTAGCGTGGGCATTAGAACTGGGCGTCCATACAATGCTTCCACCACCTTGAGATTTGATCATCTTGTGAAATTATATTTTGTGCTTAAGAACCACTTCAAATTATGTTCAGAAAACACAGAAAAATCTTTGTTTAGATTTCTGTTTCATACAGAACATGGGTCAACTTTTCAGACAATTGTATCCTACCCTTGGTACCCAAATGGGAGTTCAGTAAGTATAGCTATCTAAATCACTAGGCAAATAATAATGATAATTTAAATTCATACTGTCTAATCAGGACTTTTAAGTTCCTTTATTCCAATAGATGTTTTGGTACTATGAATAAGTAATCATGATTTCAAACACAATATGTTGTGAGGATCTCAAGATTTCTGCAGTGCATATTTAAAGTTCTTTAGTATTGTATGAAAAAGTATGTATTACATGAACAACTTGAATAATATCAATGATTGAGTCAATTCCTCTAAACCACAAGTGGTTGGTCTAAAATAGCAATATCTATTACTCATGTATTACATGTAACCTCTATGTATTTAAATGATAAATAAATATCTGCTGCCAGCGTCGATGGCATGTTGAATACACCGGTTCCCTTCAGAACACCGAAGTTAAGCGACATCCAGCGAGGTTAAGACTTGGATGGGTGACCATTCAAATTCTAATTCTCGTGACGCTGGCTTTTCCCGGCCCCACTCAGGCTGGGTGAGGTCAATGTGAGTAGCAGGTTTGTGAGTTTCCTGCGAATGGAGGGTAAAACCCCCGTCGTGATATGACCATGGCAGTTGAAAGCGACGTTAAACCCCACTTAAAAAAAAAAATAATAATAAAAAAAAAATATCTGCTGTTTACATGATGATTCAGTTTCTAGGTACAAGAGACTGATTCAGAATAATTACAATAACAATAAACAACCAAGTCCTGGGTATTACATGAAGAACTCTTCAGTACTGTGAGATAAGGTGAGTCAGTTTCTAGGTACCAGTGGTTGGTCTAGAATAGCTATCTCTATCACTCGGAGTCCTCGCTCAGCTGGGTTTACTAGGAGAAGGCCCCGTGGTAGAAACACAGTCTCATTCTGTTCTGCTACAAATTTGGCCACCTTCTTGAGACACTGGGAAAATAAAGTAAACCAAATATCTTTTATTTTTAAATAATAATTATATTATTTTGTAAAATCTTCAGGTAATTAAAAAAAAATATGTATTCATTTTTACTATTTAAGACCTTGAATTTTGATGAATAAGGTGACAAACTTTTATGATATTTATTTACTGTCTAAAAGATAAACTTTTTTAATGTGTATGACAGCAGTATGAAAAAAAAATCTTGACTACCCTATCCATATTGCTCAGCTGTAGTAAATAAAAATGGATAGTTTTATAGCAAATGAAAATTAATAAATTATTGGGCCCTTCAGCTGTAGCCAAGCTGGCTACAACAACAAAAAATAATAACAATAAAAACTCACTTTTTCATAGTGGGTCTCGGCACACAGGTACACAAGGTAGGCAGTTAAGCAGGCCATGCAGCCTTCACAGTATGATTTACATGAGACAGACTCAGCCTCTTGAAAGTAAACATTCATCTGATTGATTGTGTACTCATACACTTGCCTTTCAATCTGTGAATGAGGAGATAGAACAATTTTTATTTGACAAGTTTTAAAATGGACCAAGAGAATAATATATGTATGTATGTAGCATTGTTGGTATTAACATTAAGGAAATAAAAAAGGAACACTTCATTGTACCAGCAATCTAGATAACCCAGCTTGGAGAAACAACCCTATTTGCTCAAGTTTGGAGGGAATGAAAGTTAGTTGTTGGAGGTTTTAAGTCTAGAAGATGAATTCATTTAAATAGTGCTAACTGGCTGGGTTTGTGTAGGTAGTTTTTATCATTTAAAAATGAATTTAGTTTTAAACAGGTTTTTTTTTCTAAAAAAACTAACTTTTCCTTCCAATTCCTGAGGGAAATGTGTCTGGAAACGGACCATAGTACCATCAGTGTAGTCACGTTGAATGAATATCTTGGCACATGTCATTGCAGCCAGGTCTGGAGTTGTGGCTTGAGCCTGGAAGGTAACAATAATATTATTTGTGAAATCATTTGCAATAGCTGTTTGTTGCAGATGTTGAAGACTTAAATATTAATGTACAATAATTAATGCAGGCATTATTCCTTGAACTCAAAATTAAGTAATCTTTGTGTTGGTGATAAAACCTTGGTGGCCCATTACAGAACTTCTCTACATATTTTTTTGCTCATAGATGGAATACTGTTTCTTTCACTTTTCCAATTACATACTTTTAGTCTTACAGAACATTTTAACACTTCATAAATGAAACAATGTGGTTTTAGTAATATTTACAAAGTGAAAAATCTGACATTTAATTTGTAACATTTCAAGCAAAGTCTAGTAATTATATTTGATATACAAGATACAAGGGATGTTATAATATTAATCTGTGTGAGAGATTAGAAAAACATACCTACAATGGGTATAAGATTATTAAATGTATATTTTGAATTTGAAGAAAAATAAGGAGACAAAGAATCACATCATATGTGCAATGGTTTCTATCACACGGTTGATCACAGATAAAAATATGTGCCTCAGAAAGCCAAATCTTCTCTTGAGTTGTCTGAAGACCATCATACCTATCCCTCCACATCAAGTAGTTGTGGGGAAAGGTGTTGAAAGGGAAGAATGATCTTACCGCTGCTTTTTCCTTACTGGACTTCATCCTCATGAATGGGTTTAGTACTCCCTCTGTTAGCTTTTCTTCAAAGAATAACAGGAGCTTTTGCTAATGACATCAACACAAATGTGTCTGTTTCACAAGACACCTATATGTCAGCATAGTGCTCCTCATTCACGCCATAAGAATGAAAGTTTTCTTGCACTAAAATTTCACAGAATTGATTTTTTTGTCAGAGAAGAACTTTCTTCAGAGGAAATAGAGCAGAAATTGGATGCTGAAAGATTCTATTTGGCAACTTTTACCACAGTCAGTAGAAATGGGATATTGTTTGAGAAAAGTTCACTTGAATAAGAGACAAAACTTGAAATTTTCACGAATGCATGAAAAGGTAAAATAAATTATTATATTACAGGTGCTTATTTGTTTAAAAAGATGGTTAAATTAAATTATTTAATTAAAAGTACTGAAAAGTAATCAAGATTTTATTTTTTTATTTAAAAACCAAAAATGTCAAATTTACACTGTTGTCAGATCTAAAACTTCTGACTTTGTGATAAGAACACAGATTTTTTGAAGATCGAAACGTGTATTGCAATCAATACGGACTTTTTACATGATTTCAGGATCTTCACGTAGAGCGGCCAAGTTTACGTTAAGTTCACGATTTTCCATCTGCAATATATCACTAATTCTGTCACTAGTAGAGGTGCACAAAAGAATTAATAAAGATTCTCAAAGCACGTATTGATGAATTACATAATATATTCTGTAGGTAGTCGACTACCCAAAAAATATAATTCGGACCTGCATTTTTTTCGTGATTTCTGACCTGTGGTACCACCGGAGGTACACCCGGTTGTATAAGGCTCGTATGCAGAGACGATTTTTTAATCCCTATAGGGTTCACTGTAGGGTGGTCCTGAGCTTACTATAGGGAATACTTCGACCTTGACAATTATTTATTAAAGAAACATGTGAATGCACATGTGCACAGACGCTTTAAACAAACGTCTCTGAATAAAAAAATCAGCTGAAGGGACTGTGGTGGAACTGACCGCATAAAATCCTTTGTGAAACCCTGACATATTTACTCTATGTATCGTTCTTCTTTAACTATCTTCACACTGTATGTTTTTGAAATGTTTTGAAAATAATATACGGAAGTTTTTGCAACTTCTCTCTCGACTCTGATCTTGTCAGAACTTTCCCAGCTAACCAAGAGCTTTTCTTTTTAGCTTTCCCTTTAAATTCCACAGTGAATTAGTTTTCTATCTTGGGAGCTCGCGGCTCAAGTAATCGCCACTTGACGCCACATCCCAAATTGGTGACCCCGACGTGATTGGTGCACGCAACCTTCTGCAAGCGTGACCTGAGTGGCAAGCTTCTGTTTGCACTTATCAAATGCTTCCTCCATTGTGGGTGTCCAAGTGAGCTTGGTCTTGGGTGGAGGGTTACCACTGACATGGAGTGGTGCTTGAGTGTCAGCCATGTGGTTGTGAAAGCGGTGGTAGAAGTTTATCATACCCAAAAACCTCTTCATTTCTCCTACGGTCTCCGGCTTGGGATATGACAAGATGGCTGAAACTTTGTCTTGAGAAGGTGAGATACCATCAGCAGAGATGCTGTAGCCCAGGAAATGCACAGATTCCTGTAAGAATACACTCTTACTGACATTGATTGTGAGTCCATACTCAGCTAGTCGAGCAAACAGTTGATCAAGATGAGCAATATGTTCATCCTGAGTTCTTGAGGAGATGAGGAAGTCATCTATGTAGACAAAGACAAAGGGAAGGTCAGCGGTAATTGAATGCAGGAAGCGCTGAAGAGTCTGAGATGCACCGCATAGGCCAAAAGGCATGCGCATGAACTCAAAAAGTCCAAAAGGTGTCACAACAGCAGTTTTGGGAATGTCATCTTCATGCACTGGTATTTGAAGAAAAGCTTTCTTCATGTCAATAGTAGAGAAGATGCGAGAACCATGCAAGCTTGTTGCACAATCTTGAATGTTGGGTATGGGATACCGGTCAGCAACTGTCTGGGCATTGAGATTTCTGTAATCCCCACAGGGTCTCCAATCTCCTGACTTTTTGGGCACCATGTGCAATGGGCTGGCCCAAGGACTCTTGGAGGGTCTACAAATACCTTGTTGAATCATGAACTGAAATTCAGCTTTGGCAGCTTTCAATTTCTCAGGAGGAAGACGGCGAGCTCAAGCAAAACAAGGTTGTCCTTTTGTTTCAATGTGATGAGACACAACAGAATTTTTGATTCCAGGTAGAGAGTTGATCAGTGTCTTGGAAGCAATATTGTGTTTTAATATGAGCTTCTCAACTGATTCATGTAAGCCAGGTTGTACAGCAGTAATACTGCACTGGATTGATGAGATTGATACACCACAAGACTTCTGGTTTGTGAGAGGGTCAATCAAACATGAGTTCTTTAGATCAACATTGAGACCATATTTTAGCAGAAAGTCAGCACCTAGAATAGGACTGGACACATCAGCAATGGTGAAAATGAAGGGAAAGTTCCTTCTGAGGTTCAGGTTGAGAACAAGGAGACGCTCACCATATGTTTTGATACGGGAGTCATTAGCTGCAAACAGTTCAAAGGACTGTACATTGTTACGGTCAGCAGGGCTGGGAGGTAAGAGGCTGATGCAAGCTCCTGTGTCTATTAGGAAACGCAATCCTGTGTTGTGATCAGTTACTTGCAAGCGGGAGGTTTCGTTACCCTTCCCTACAGCCGCTAATCTGTCAGGGAGGGTTAGTAGTTTTCCGACTTCTTGTCTGCCTCAAACTTGCAGGTAGCAGGGGCAGCACAATGACGAGCTTCTGATTTGTATTTGTGATGTATATAGCAGTACCTGTGCTGAGCTGCAGGTGAACGGGTGCGGGACCTTGAGTGGCTGCGGGATGAATGTTCAGATGTGGATCTCCTTAGCAATGTTTCCAGTGATGATGAAAGCTCCTGAACTTTCTTAGACAGCTCATCTAACCGAGTCTCAATAAGAGATGTGTCATGGTTAGAAACTGTGGATATGGTGGAGGTAGGATGACTAACTGCCATAACTTTGTCTGCCACTTCTGCCTGTTGTGCCAGGGGCGTGGTCAAACTCACTGCATGTAATATTTGTTGGGTGTAGGTAGGCAGTTTTTTTAACCAAATACCACGTACAATGGATTCAGGTATCCCTGTGTCAGCAAGGCGCTGAATTTCTCTCAGGATTTGGCTGGGAGTCTTGTCACCCATTTCCATTGTGCCTAGAAGCCTGTTCAATCTTTGTTCTTCTGATTGGCCAAAGCGCATGAGGATGGCTTTCTTGAGAGCAGAATATGTTCTTGTATTTGGGTTACGAACCACATCACTGACTTCTGCCAAGATTTCGGGTTCAAGTTTAGCAGTAAGCTGTACATATCTATCATGATCAGATACAATGCCAGCCAGAGTGAATTGGGATTCCACATTGATAAAATACATGGCTGGGTCTGGCTTGTAAAAGCGAGGAATGCTTACATGAGGCATGGTGATAATGGGAACATTAGGCGTGGCGCCTAAATTTCCTGAAGTTGAGGTTAGATCCTTCCCTGTGGATCCTTTGTTCTTGGTTTCCTCTTCTCCATCACTCATGGTGAAATAGAGGAGTAATGAAAGACACGAAAAACGGACACGGCGTGGGTTTAGAGACCACGAAAACACGGTAACGGCACGGTCTACCCCGGTGGGCAGAGAAAGAGAACGAAACGGAAAAACGAACACGCGGCGCGGTCGACTACCGGTAACGAAGGTAGGTTCGGATAAAACGGCGAATGGTCACCAATCAATTTGGCACCAATCACGTCAAGGTCACGCTTGCATTCCCTGATCCAGACATGGAAATCAGTATCATGACTGATGCTTCCAGTACAGCTATTGGAGGATCCATTCACCAATGTCTCGATGGTAAGGCTCAACCTTTGGCTTTCTTTTCCCGGAAACTGAACACTGCTGAACAAAAATACTCTACTTATGACCGAGAGCTTCTAGCCATATACGCCACCATACAGAGGTTTTCATATCTTCTAGATGGCAGGAAATTTGCCATTTTCACTGACCACCGACCTCTCACATATGCCTTCACCAAAGTGAAAGACAATGGTTCTCCTCGACAGGTACGTCACTTGTCTTACATTAGCCAATTCTCCACAGACATCAGATTTGTGAAAGGCAAGGACAATGCTCCAGCTGATTTTCTATCCAGGATAGAAATTATCAAGAAAGCTGTAACTGCTACTGAAATGTTACAAGCTCAAAACTCTGATCCTGAGCTCAAGGAACTACTGGACAAAGAAGCACACAGCCTCTACCTTTGTCAAATGACTGTTGACAATGTCAAACTGTACTGTGACACTTCAACTGGCAGAACACGTCCATATGTCCCCAAGGATCTACGTTATGCGCTCTTCAAGCAGCTGCATAACATGTCTCACCCTGGTGGTCGTGCTACATGCCGTCTCATCTCAGACAAGTTTGTGTGGCCATCAATGAACAAGTGTATCAAATCATGGGTACGCCAGTGCCATGAGTGCCAGATCTCAAAAGTCAACCGACATGAAAAGAGCCCTCTTGTGCAGTACTTAGTTCCAGATGAGAGGTTCTCTCATGTGCATATTGACATTGTCGGGCCACTGCCACCTTCACAAGGTAATATTTATTTACTAACTTGCATTGACAGATACACTCGCTGGTTGGAAGCACTCCCAATCTCAGATCAAACTGCAGAAACTGTTGCAAAAGCGTTTTTCAACGGTTGGATTGTGCGCTTTGGTTCTCCTGTATACTTAGTGACAGACCAAGGAAGAAATTTCACTTCTCACCTTTTCAAAGAAGTATCTTCACTATTGGGTATAGAGCTCAAACACACCACAGCCTACCACCCTCAATGCAATGGTCTTATTGAGAGAGCTCATCGCACACTCAAAGCTGCTCTGAGGTGCCGTCTTCAAGCTTCCACAACTTCTTGGTCCTTGGAACTACCCGTAGTTCTACTTGGACTACGCACAGCCTTCAAGGAAGACCTTGGTGCCAGCCCTGCCAACTTGGTATATGGAACCAGCCTCCGCCTCCCTGGTGAGTTCTTTGAGCCTCCTCACTCAGAAATGAGCACAAGTGATTATGTGCAAAAACTTCACACAGTGTTTGCTTCTATCCGCCCCAAGCAAACTTCTTGGCATGTGAATGAGAAGACATACACCAATCCCAGCATTGAAAAGTGTACCCATGTATACTTGCGCGTGGATGGAGTAAAGTCAAGTTTACAACGTCCCTACACAGGCCCCCACCTAGTCATTGCTAGAACTAGTAAGACCTTCACTATCAAGATTGGAAACCGCCTTGCTGTTGTGTCACGTGACAGGGTGAAGCCAGCTTTCACCTCAGACCAAGTACTGGTACCTCCTCCAGATCCACCTCCATCAAGCGACTCACTGGTACAACGCTTTGTTGTCCAAAACTCTGTTCCAGTACCAGCTCAGACACCATCAGTACCTACCACACCGGTGACTGAAGTGCCTATCTCTCCTCTACGCAACCTGGTTGTTCCCTCCACATCTCATGATTTTCCCACTCAGATGCCTGTCACTCCACAGCATGTTGTTCCTAGGCCCACTGGTAAGAATGTTTCATTCAGACCCCGTACCAACTTTGATTCTTCCAAGAGATGTCCTGCCCAGGCCAGGAAGAACTTGGCACATTCACAGAAATCTCAGCATAGACCTCTGTCTACCGCTAGGTCCATCAGTTTACCTAGGATTCCACTTGCCAGTCCTGAGACACTGTCTCAGAACAGTAATCATACCTCTACTTCCACTGCCACATTGGCCAATTCGAACTTGAACCCTGCAGCTAAGCCTTTTTCCCCTGGTTCAAGTCCCAGGTCAAGCGCATCTTGTCCAAGTAGTCCCATAGTTACTAGGTCAGGTCGCCAGGTTCGACCCCCGGCACACCTAGATAATTATGTATTGTAATCAATTATCAACAGCTATAATTTGTAAATAACAGTTGTATTATCTTTGTACAGTCATTTTCCAACATGAAAATTATTAAGAATTTTTTTTTTATTGTTTTGGTCTAAATTCAGCTTCCTAAACAATTTAAATTGATCTCAAGTAGGTATACCATCCTATTTGAAAACTCTCTCAAACTCTTGTAGAAAATATTAATTCTACTTTGTTCACTTACAAAATTTGGTTCAATTACATTTTTAGTAAAAAATGCATATTGCCTCACAGTATTCACCTTTGAATACCTTCTTAGTACTTATTTTAAGACAATTATCTGATTACCTAAGAATTTCTCTTTTATATGGTTAAAATCTCATATTATCATATATCTGTTAAAATTCTATATCTCATGTATCTAGTATCTACCCCTGGATACAATATTAACAATCAAATTTGGTTTTTACCACATTTTTACCACTGTGTAAAATAATTTCTTTAAGCACCTACATTATTTTTCATTTCTCCTGCTGCATAATATTGTTAAAACTACATATTTCCTCAGCAAGATTTATCTCAGTATTCTCATAATACTAAATTGACAAGGAACTTAAATCAATTTTATCATTCTGATCATGTATAGCATTATTTTAATTGTACCCATCATGTTCACTTAACCTTAGTCCTTACTTGTAGCAAATTCAAATTTGAGTTTCAAACCCTCATACTTTGGTTTTCCTAGCTTTTTTGCTTTTCTTCACCAAGAATAATCTTATTATTCCTATCATGGAAACTTGTAAATCTTAAATACCTATGTAACATTGCAAATAAGAAAATTTGTTAGCATAATCTCTGTATACTACTCAGATATATTTTTGTCAAAAAAAAAAATAATCAGGTATTGGTACAATATTTCAGCATTAATCATATCTATATATTTTGTGTCATTTTCTAGATAAAACCTTTATCTTTCATGTATAATTTGTTCATATCATGTTCTCTCCACAGTTTCCACCACAGGGAATCAAACCCTTGTCTTCCCTGCCTCATTTTTTTCTCGAAGGGGGGGAATGATGTGGTGGAACTGACCGCATAAAATCCTTTGTGAAACCCTGACATATTTACTCTATGTATCGTTCTTCTTTAACTATCTTCACACTGTATGTTTTTTGAAATGTTTTGAAAATAATATACGGAAGTTTTTGCAACTTCTCTCTCGACTCTGATCTTGTCAGAACTTTCCCAGCTAACCAAGAGCTTTTCTTTTTAGCTTTCCCTTTAAATTCCACAGTGAATTAGTTTTCTATCTTGGGAGCTCGCGGCTCAAGTAATCGCCACTTGACGCCACATCCCAAAGGACAAATAACCCAGGCATCCTTACAGTGAGGACTCTGCAGTCTGCATACTATACTTGGACAGTGTTAAATGCAGTTCATTAGCGGTGTTGTGACGTTTCACGTTTTGAGTCAGCATGTCATCAAGGAGGTTGATTGGAAGATCAATGGACGATTTTAATAAAAATTGAGGTTGATTTTCCACAGCGTTATCAGCAGGGTTTGAGTAGTAAAAGCATAGAAATCTGTTTAGGGTTCTTGTGATTTTGAGGTTAATTTCAAACTTTCTGGCGGGACAAACATTTTTGTAAAAAAAATTTTTTGAATAAAATAGAATCAACAACTCAACTGTTTAGGCCCAGGCATCCAGGCAATAAAAAGTTTTTTAATCTTTTGCCTCTATTCTGTTGGCCTAGTGGTATTTTTGAGTAGGTAGTAATTTAATCCGTGACTTCCCTATAGTTCATGTCAAAAGAGGACGATTATGCAGTACTTAAAAATGTAATATCACAGTTATAAAAAGTTACATTTTAGTGGATTTAGTCATCATTTGAGGTTTCAATAGAAAAATAAATACAAGTTCTTGGTGAGACAGTGAACTATGATAGTCAGTAAGTATCTCAAACATGAATATAAGTTATTTATATTTAAAATTTTCAAAATGATGATCAATCCAAGTTTAAGCCAGCTAGTGTCAGTGGCATATAGAATGTACAGGTTCTTGTAGGAATGTCCTACACACTCCAGCCCAACCCAGGCTGGGTGAACTTGACGTTGGTGGCAGGTAGTTTCCTGCAACTATAATGTACCAAGACAAAGGTTTGAATTACCTTCTTTACCAATATTGTGAGTGACAGACTTGGTTATTTTACATAAATATAGGCAGCATTCTGTGAACCCAGAGATACCAGAAGTCATGGGTTCGAAACCCAGATGGGACATGACAAGTTATCCTCCCATTTGGGATTTTTTTATGTCTTGGGCTTACTGCTGGAATAATGGGACTTAATAGTCCTAATCGGGCAGTATAAAAAAGGAGATACTATTATTATTAAAAAGTATGACTACCAAGTTTAAGCCAATATCACAGACAAAAATCTGCATAATGATCTTGTTTTGTAAAGTAGGCTGAGACAAGACATTAGTTTCATTATTAAGGTATTCTTTGTCTTGCAGGTTAGACCATAAAAGACTAATATATGAATGGATGAGTAGAAGAACATGCTATGTCAAAAATCTATTTTTTTACAGAATAACATCCAATGTAATCTTTTCTATCATCTATCATTGAATATGAAGGAGAAATACCCACTACAACTATGGAAAAAAAATATTTTAGTGTGGAGGAAACCTATAGCATCTACAGCATAGTAATTTAGTATTATTGCTCTCCTAAAAAGTCTATTTTTGACATAGCATGTTCTTCTACTCACCCATTCATATAGTAGGTATACCAAAGACATAAGCAAAATCAAATTTAATGTCCACATTACAGATGGAGATCCAAGTGGATCAATCCAAAATGATGGTATCACACCTAGAAGGCAGCAAAAAAAGAAACCTCAGGACCAAGATGAAATGAATGTACAAACCAATGACAAATCCCTGGATGAGCATGACCTCAATCTTGATGATGAAGGAGGAACTTACGTTGGAGAGGTGTACATACCTCCCATTGCACCTGTATGTTTTGCAGACCCTACAGGTCCCAGGTTAATTATTACCAAAATTGTGGCTTTCAACTTCAAAAGTTATGCTGGATATGTCACACTTGGTCCCTTCAATACGGTAATTTTTAAACAACTCTTATTTTCTTCTCTTGAACAAGTAAATCAATCTTCTTCCTCTCTATTATGTTATAGTTAAATAAATACTCTTTTTTTTAATAAAGGCTAAAAGTGAAATTCATATTTGTATACCTTCCTTAAGTGATGTAAATTTGCATATTGGAATATTGTAAAATACTCATATATGTTTTTACAAGAACTTCTATCAACCCTTGTTCAATCTCCACTGTCATTTTGTCTCATTTTAGTAGTCACCATGGCCAAGTGAGTTAGCACACTAGGCATTGCACGTACAGTGACCTGGGTTTGATCCCCAGCAGGGCAGGATTTTTTCTGTTCTGTATTTGGGTGTTTGGGGTCCACTCATATGTTGCATAGTGAGGAAAAGTGAGTTGCTGCTTTAATGTTAGCAGTAACCAGTGGTGAAATTATAGGCAAAAATAAGATAGTGTGATATTAAAGTTACGGAAATAGATGCTACCCACAAAAATTGTGATATAATAACACAAAGAATTTTTATTTTATCTTATTTTTTATATTGTTTAAAACTTTCTAGACTGAGCTGTGAAGCCAATTTGAAGTCTACTTCAAATTTTATAGCTACTGTTGTTGGATCAAATGTGATTCCACCTATACTAATAATGATCTGATGTTTAGTTCATTAAGTTATAATTTTAATTACTCAATGTTCTTTCCCACAACACAGAGATTCAATGCCATCATTGGGCCAAATGGAAGTGGGAAAAGCAATGTTATTGACTCAATGTTGTTTGTGTTTGGATACCGTGCCAGTAAGATTCGAGCCAACAAGTTGAGTGTGCTCATGCATAAATCTGATGCTGTTGGAGGAGTCTCAAGATGCAGTGTGGCTATTCATTTTGCTCAAGTTATTGATAAGGTAATCAATTTACTGTTATATTTCCTCTAATAGTATGTAAGCCATGTTATAGGCAAATGTTGAACCTTGTAACAACATTCTACTGTATTTATTGTATATTCACTCAAATAAATAAATTCAATTAAAATTGTTTTTTTTTTTTTTTTTTTTTTTTTTTTTGATCGTTTTTTAAATGGTAAAAACATTCTGCAAGGTATGTAAGTCATTTTTCAAGGCAAACTTCTGTTTTACTTTTGCGTTCATCTAAAAAACTCATCTTCCACTTAGTTTAAGCTAAATTTTAAAAGTTCATGTTGAAAAATTATTTGAATTTAAGAGAACATTTAACTGACTGAATTTCTATCTTGAAAAATTAATTGTAACTTGTACAATGTTTGTGATAGAAGGCCTAAGTTGAATATATAATTTTGAGACAGAAAAAAACTGCAAGAGGATTCTTTAGTTTCATGCTTGTAGGAATGTAGGATAAACAAAGTATTGTATTGTCTTCTTCTTCTTCTTTTACTCTGTCTTATCCCGCTTAAGTAGGGTCGACGTTGTTCAACCTCATGGTTGAGGTTGATTGGTTTTGGCACATTTTTTTTTTTTCTATTTGCTTTAACGTCTTGGATTAGGACGGGGGTTTTACCCTCCATTCGCTGGGAATCGTACCAGCTACCCACATTAACCTCACCCAGCCTGGGTAGGGCCGGAAATGGCAGCCTCACGTGTTTGGATGGAACAGAATTTTCTTCGAAAAGTCTGCCCCAGCCGGGAGTTGAACTCGGGAACTCTAGACTACGGGCAGTAGTCACAAGTAGTCACATTGTATTGTATTGTATGTTGTGAAAATTATCATATATTATGCCAAAAAGTATTTTTTGGTTATTTACTTGAATAAGATTAAAATTTGTTTTTCATATGCATATAAATAAAATTTTGCCTTGAAATTTTCTGTGTTTTTTAGTTTGTATGAACTCTACATAACCCTATTTGAATAGCGAGTAAAATCCCCATCTCAAGTAACTCTAAATTCAGAGGAACATTGAGCAGAAGAAAACATTATTACTCATTAAAATGTTCTTTTTTCAGCCAAATGAAGGATACGAGTTGGTCCCAGGTACTGAGTTAGAGATAGCTCGCACTGCGCATTATGACAACAGCTCATTCTATACTCTGAATGGCAGGAAGGTTCATTTCAAGGAAGTGGCAAAAGTGTTGCGTGACCATGGGGTGGATCTTCTGAATAATCGATTTCTCATTCTGCAGGTAAATATATCTTTATTACTTTTTTTTAAGAAACAAGAGATATAAAATCTTCATACTCCAAGGCAACAATTTCTGAGTGATCTCAAAGCCGAGTTCAGAAATGCTCTATTAGTGAGAGTATTTTTTTTTTTTTTTTTTTGCATCAGTGTACATTGAATTACTTGGTGTGAACTTTTGAATGAACATAAATTGCAATTGTTCTGTATTTTTCTTTGATTTTTTTTTCTCAACATTATGTTAAAAAAATATTCTTTCCTCTCTATTCCCACTTCATCCCATTTATCCTATAAAATATATGAGACCTGTTTGACTGCTGGAGTAAACGGACTTTTCAATCATACCTCGGCAGTATAATCAAGGTATTTCTAATCTATTTAAAGTTGATAAAATAATTATAATATTAAACAATTTTATCATATTTAGTCTCTCTGGGTCCCTGAAATTGTATGCCCATAGTGTTAGTGGGTTAGTAGGTGGCCTGATCCCTACATCTAGATATAGATGGTTTTCAATTCTCTGTTGAGACCACTTGCATTTAATAACATGGTCAGATTATTCTGTGTGGTTCTGGGGCTACACCAGAGTCCAGGCCCCGGGCTTTATTGTATTCGCTCACTTACAACAAGTTGAATAAGGCCGAGGCTACGATAGGAGCGTCAAGCGGTAAGCGGCGAGCGGCAAAATGAGAATTTTATGTTTACATTTAAAACAATGGAAATGCTTAGTAGGTTTCATCTTAGTAGCGGCAAGCGTCAAGCGATTTTTTTATCGTAGCCACCTACTAAGCATTTCCATTGTTTTAAATGTAAATATATTTGTAAAATAGTTGAGAAATAAGCAAGATTTAACTTTTCTTGGTAAACTTTTACATAATTCTATTGATTCTCCTGAGCTCCTTGCAAAACTAAATCTTAGAGTCAACTGTAAAAATACACGCTCTCACCTTATTTTTAAACTAAAATCAAACCGTTGTAATATAGGAGAATTTTCACCTATGCAAAGGCTACAAACTATAGGCAATACAGCCGGCGATGCAGGAATTGATATTTTCAATATATCTCCTGTTGAAATAGATAGGTTTATTTTCAGTTAAGTGATAATTTAGTTTATAGTTTAAGTAGGTCCGCGTGTTATAAAAATGGATTCGCATTCCGTAAATTCGAAAAAAAAAAAAAAAAAAAAATATATAAAATTCTTATTTTGCCGCTCGCCGCTTACCGCTCACCGCTTGACGCTCCTATCGTAGCCTCGGCCTAACAGTGCTTCCATTAATGTTCTAATCTGAATAAATTTGGTATAAGTTGTATCACAAAACGAGTGAATTCTTTTTTATCTCCTATTTTTCCAGGGTGAAGTTGAGCAGATTTCTATGATGCCACCAAAAGGAAAAACAGAAAAAGAGACAGGCTTATTGGAATATCTTGAAGAAATTATTGGAACTAACCGTTACAAGGTTAGTTAATTCTAATTCTTTATAATTGATCATCAGTCACAGTGGCCAACTGGGTAGTATGCTAGGCTTGCATGCCAATGTGCAATTAGTCAACAGTTCTGTTGTTCTTTTAATTATCATATTTTTTATTCAAGATACATAGGAACTGTATCAGCATTAGTTTAGGGAATATTTCAGAGCCACACCATTCCTGTAACAAATTCTGTAACAGACTGTTCTACAAATATAAGTTTTTTCTAAATAAGTTTGATGGGGTAATAATAACAATCACCACTTCCAGGAGCCCATTGCCAAAATGGGGGTTCTGTACGCGAAGTACACAAAAATATAAGAGAAAAGAAAAAGTTCTTTCTTTACTTCCCACTAAATTACTTTAGGGGAAAATCTGACTGCCACGCCATTCCTGTAACAAATTAACAGAAGTTTCTATAATTAGTATTAACTTTGATGTGAAATATGTGATTATCTGTCCCGGTAGCTCAGTGGTAAAGGCGGCACTCTGTGAATCCAAAGACTCCAGAGGTCGTGGGTTCGAAACCCAGACGGGACATGACATGTTATCATCCCAATTGGGATTTTTACCACATACCTAATAATATGTCTTGGGCTTACTGCTGGAATAATGGGACTTTAATTGTCTTAATCGGGCAGTATAAATAAGGCGATATTATTATTATTATCATCCAAGCACTTCCTTCCTTCCTTCACCACATCCAGGAGCCCATCGCCAACTTTGATGTGAAATATGTGATTATTTTTTTTTTTTTTTTTTTTACACTTTATTAGGTAATAGGACATATACAATACAAATAATTACAAACGAAAATACAATATACAATATAACAAAAAAAGAAAAGAAAAAAAAAATTCATATCATCAAAAAAAAAAAAAAAAAAAGATTATCATCCAGGCACTTCCTTCCTTCTTCCACCACATCCAGGAGCCCATTGCCAGGATGGAGGTGCTGTACGCCAAGTTCGACGAGGAGAGAACCGAGAAGCTGACCCGGGTGCAGCTGGCAGAGACAGACCTGAAGGCGCTGGAGCCGGAACTGCGCCGAGCCATCAACTTCCTCGAGCTGGAGAACCACGTGCAGAGGAAGCACAATGAAATCTACCAGTATGAACGGTAAGGGCAGTAATAATAAGTAGAGAACAAAAAAAAGAGAGAAAAAAAAAAGAAAAAAAAAAGAACCATGTGCAGAGGAAGCACAATGAAATCTACCAGTATGAACGGTAAGGGCAATAGTGCAGAGGAAGCACAATGAAATCTACCAGTATGAACGGTAAGGGCAATGAGGAGGCAAATCCGAACTCAGAGTCTCGGAAAATTAAGATGAAACATCTTAAACGCCGCTGTCGTTTAAGATGAAACTAAAAGAATATATGTTTGGCATGGATCAGTAATTTTTTTATATATTATTATTATAACTTGCTAATGTCTCGGGTTCGAATCCCAGAAATGACAAAACAAAATAATTGTATTCAAAATTTGGTTACATTTTACTTTAGAGAAATTTCTAATATGTATTAGAAATCGGAACTCTGGTTTCAATTTTTTTTTTTTTTTTTTTTTCGTATTTCTAGATGTTTCATAACCTCTTGAGCAACTTTTTTTACAACGAATATATTCTGGTGCATTTTGTGTAATAATAAAGTGCATATAAATAAATAATTCAGCCCTTACTGTCTCCCTTAGGTACGTAAACCAGACAGCACTGGAGGAGCATCGGAGCAAGATAAAGCAGATGGAAGAGGAAATGACCACTGACCTGGAGAACATCAACAAGTACACAGAGGCCATGGACAGTGCCAAGTCCGAACTGAAAGGCGTGGAAAAGTAAGAGCAATATGTTTATGAAGATTTACCGACCTCAGTAGCTTGATCGATAAGGCGACGGACTTGTAACCTGGAGGTCGGTGGTTCAAGTCCCGGTTTCAGCGTAGATTTAGTAAAGCGAGTTTGAGTAGTTTTGATATCACGAAATCGATTAACACAAATATGATAATTTAATGTTTATTAACATTTACATCATTTTTGTATACTGGAGGATGGAGGGCACAATTAGAGGAAATATGACTACCCAAATATCTCAATTTTATCTCAATGTAAACCTAAAGTTACGCCAGCGTAACGGTTGTGACCACTGCCCACAGTCCAGAGATCCCGAGTTCGATCCCCGGTTGGAGCAGACTTTTCGAAGAAAATTTTAAACTTTTTCTTATGAGATTCTGAGATGTTTTATTAGTCAATAAGAAATATATCTTCCAAAGATTTCCCACTAGGCAGTGTACCCAAAATCGATGTTGCATTCCCAAAAGAAAATTCCGGCCCTACCTACGTGTGGGTGAGGTTAATGTGGGTAGCTGGTACGATTCCCCGTGAATGGAGGGTAAAACCCCCGTCCTGATCAGGACGTTAATCCCAAATAGAATCGTTGGCGTTAGGAAGGGCATCCAGCCGTAAAAAACCGTGCTCCACCCTACCAACCTCAACCATGAGGTTGAACAATGCCGACCCTAGCAACATAAGTTAATATGGGATAAAAGCAAAGGAGAGAAACCTCAATAATCCCAATATTTTTTTTTTCTTTCAACAAATAACTTTTATTTATTTACATTTTTAGTTATTTACAATTAATGAAAAGAATATAAATATCAAAATAGACAAAGACAAAATTTTAAATCATAAGTATCCCATAGCCTAATTTACTTATTAAGTATGTGCTAGGCTATGGTTCTGTGATATATTTTTTTAATAATTCATGAAAAAGTGAAAAGTGTTTTTATTCTCTCCTATAGTTGTAATAATTAATATTAATATAAACCTAAAGATCTCGATACCAACACAATTTTTTTTTTTATTACTGTTCTATTTCACTGTTGGTCTTAAAATATTTTTTATGATGTAACCAGAGAATATTCATATAGAACTTCTCGTTTTCAGAGAAATGGGCGAGAAGGATCGTAAAGTCGCCCAAACCGAGACTTTTGTAGAGAAGGCAAAAATCTTGAAACAGAAACTGAATGCCGAGCAGAGGGAGACAGAGAAGAGAACCACCAGGGCCAAGGATGAGCTCAAGAAGGAGGAGAACAAGGAATAATAATAATATAAATGTGTTTCTTTGTGTTTATATCACAATTGTAGTGGGTAGCGCAGAATGATAGGACTTTTCCATATCCTTTAATGTCCTAATATCTTATTTTTGCCTAAAATTCCGCCACTGGTCGCTGCTCACATTAAAGCAGCTACTCGTTTTTCCTCACGAGGTATGAGTGGACCCCGAACACCCAAGTACAGAGCAGAAAAAATCCTGCCCCGCTGGGGATCGAACCCAGGTCACCGTGCGTGCAATGCCTAGCGCGCTAACTCACTCTGCCACGGTGACTACTAGGAGGAGAACAAGGTACACTGGTAGTTAAGTGGTTAAGGCGCTCGTCTGGTAATACAGGTAGCGTAGGTATCCGTTGGTTTGAATCACACCCAATGTATAAAATTTTATACAATTTTATAAATAAGTATGTGACTTATTTTAGTATGTGACCACATAGTAAAAAATGCTTTGAGCATTAACCGGGCCTAGTGGTTGCCTTCCACTAAAGGGTATCATCATTATAACACTGACCCACTTTTTAGATAATACTAATATTATACTAATACCATTTATCAAGATTATTAAGCCCTATCAAAATTATTAAGTCTCATTATTCCAGTAATAAGTTGTCATATCACGAAAGTGATTAATACAAGTATGATAAATTTTACTAAAGATGGTTGATATTTGTTTCACAACTACATAAATATCAACAAAAAAAAAATGTTTTTAACTATTTATAAAATATAAAAAATGCCTTCCAAGTCTGAGGAACGAGGCACTGTGCCCATCACAGCTGCTGCATTTCTTCTCTGGATACACAAGAAAGGACTGTTTCAAAAAGGAGGTTGACCTTTTCATTTTCACTTATAGAATGTTTTCGGTAATTTTCTGTCTCAACATTTTTTTTTTTTTTTCCCCCAGCTCAAAAACCTGGAGAAGGTGCCCGAGAAGAACAAGCGCGAGATCGAGATCCTGGAGGCAGAGAAGGAGGGCCTGGTCGAGGGGAAGAGAGAGAGGGAGGAGAAACTGCAGCAGGTGATGGGCGCCATTGCGTCTGAGACGGCAACACTGCAGGACGAGAAGAACGAGCTGCAGCGCGTGCAGATTGACCTGAGGAAAGCCTTTGACGAGGCCAAGTCCAAGGTAGGTTGGGGGGTTTCTTGGCTTTAACACATTGTGTGCCACGCCGTTCATATTGATAGACAGTTTGGTATTGTAACACATTGTGTGCCACGGCTTTAACACATTGTGTGCCACGCCGCTCATATTGAGAGACAGTTTGGTATTGTAACACATTGTGTGCCACGCCGCTCATATTGAGAGACAGTTTGGTATTGACCTGAGGAAGGTGTTCGATGAGGCCAAGTCCAAGGTAGATTGGAGGGCTTTTTACTTCCGAGAAATTTCTAATATTAGAAATCGGAAGTTTTTAACGGACTTCGTGTCCATTTATACAAAACGCGATTTTATTTGTTAAAAAGAGAGAGAAAAAAAACTTATGAATAACTTAAACTCTAAGGGCGGAATTAATGGTATCCCTTACAAACAATTTTAACCAAACTAAGAATACAAAATTTTGTCGGCACGGGGGATCGAAAACCGGGACCTTCCGTGTGGCAAGCGAGTGGTTAACCACTGAGCTAATCGTGCGCTCTAGAATGCAAGCTGAGCATGCTACCGCTAGGTCAAGATTAATATTTTTCTCGCAATAGTCACCGTGGCCGAGTGAGCTGCCCGCTAGGCATTGCACGCACGGTGACCTGGGTTCGATCCTCAGCGGGGCAAGTTTTTTTCTGCTCTATACTTGGGTGTCCACTGAGTCCACTCATACCTCGTGAGGAAAAATGAGTACCTGCTGTAATGATAGCAGCGACCAGTGGCGGAATTATAGGCAAAAATAAGATTTTGGGATATTAAAGATATGGAAAAGTCCTAGAATTCTGCGCAACCCACTAAAATTGTGATATACCACTCCTTCCTTCCTCCTACCACTCCTTCCTTCCTCCTTTTTACTTGTGCTAAGTGTGAATGTGTGTGTGTTTTGTTAACTTTTTATATTTCTTTTTCTCCTACACATTATTAATTTTATTTTATGCTATATTTTTCTATTTTCAATAATGTAAAATCATGTAAAAATTTACAATACAATGCTATATTAAATTGTTAGCGTAGTGGGACTTCTTGTCTCGAGCCGACATCGACAGTCTAAATAAAGCACTACTATACTATACTATACTATAATAACGCAAAGAAACACATGTATTTTATTATTATTATTTTCCTTGCAGTGCGACATCGCCAAGTCCGAGCTGGAGATCTACACCAGTACGGAGAAGAAGGAAACCAAGAAGCTGGAGGATCTGGTGTCCAACTTGGAGAAAGTTCAGAAGACTCTGGCGGAGAGGAAAGCGTACGTATATATATATATATATATATATATATTTTTTTTGGCTAAAGTTGGCTGGAGACCATCACTCACCCCTCCAGCTGTAGCCAAGCGGGCTACAACAACAACAACATATTTTTTTTTTTTTTTTTAAGGTATCTATACAAACTATAGGTGAACGTATTATTTCATTAGAAAAGCGTATGTTTTGTATATAATGTATAATTTGTGGAGTGACATCTTATTATTATTTTTTTATTTTTTATTTTACAGATAATATATTTCTGCCACTTGCAAATTCAGAGGGCAAAGTACTCAGAATACGTATATTTTTGTATCTATTTCCTTAGTCGAAAGTGACGCAAATCATTGGCGCCTTCAACAAAGGTTAGCGTAAAATTGTAGTCACATAAAATGTAATATACCGGCCTCAGTAGCTTGATTGATAAGGCGGCGGACTTGTAACCTGGAGGTCGGTTGTTCAAGTCCTGGCTGCAGGGTGGATTTAGTAAAGCGAGTTTGATTAGTTGTGATATTGCGAAAGTGATAAACACAAATATGATAACTTTTTTTTTAAATTGTAGTATATATTATTATTTTTAAACACTTTATTAGATACAAAAAGACATATTATGTACAAAACAAATAATTATTATAACAATGAAAAAATGGAAACAATGTATTCAATAAAAACGAAAAAGAATAGAAAAATATACAATATAATCATATGTCCTAACTAAAGGGCGTGGTTATTGCCTATGGCAATCTCTTCTACCCAACCCTTATAATAATAATAATCCGCAGAACGGACGTATAATTACGGGTCAAGCCCTTTATACATAGTTACAATTAATAGACAAGTGAAAAATAGTAAAATAAATAATACCGTGTAGTAAAATAACGTGCACTGGTAGTCAAGTAATTAAGGTGCTCTGGTCTGGTAATTATCTTCTTCGTACTTTTTTCAGTGCCTGTGAGGAGCTCACAACCCGACTACCGGAAATGGAATCGGAAGTTGCCGAAGCAAAAGCTCAACTAGCCGACGTCACCCGACAGGAGGCGATTCTTATCGAGCAGGTCAGTACTTATCACAGACTTCCATAATCAATTTACCTTCAGTAGTCACTGTGGCAGAGTGAGTTAGCGCGCTAGGCATTGCACACATGGTGACCTGGGTTCGATCCCCAGCGGTGTAGGAATTTTTCTGCTCTGTACTTGGATGTTCGGGGTCCACTCATACCTCGTGAGGAAAATGAGTAGCTGCTTTAATGTGAAGCAGCGACCAGTGGCAGAATCATTGGCAAAAAAAAATACAAGCTATTGTAAATTAAAGTGGTAAAGTCCTATGATTCTGCGCTACCCACTAAAATTGTGACATAATAACACAAAGAAAAAGCATTATTATTAATCAACTTTCTGTCTAATTCATTTACCTGGCTTCCTATTCTATATTCCATCTCATATTATTTCTACTTAAAAAACTCAAATCTGTGCGTGGCTAACTACGTCCTCTTAGGGGTTGTCTGTTTACAATACCACAGCTCAAACTACTTACTTACTTTCCGTGTCCATGGTAATTGTGTGATGGGGGTATTAACCCCTGTCGACGCGCGACGCCCGGAAGCAATCGCCTGGGCTCCTTCTGTGTCCTGTGTGTGGTGTATTGTGTAGTGTTTTTAATGGGGTACAAAATACTTCCATATACTCGTAACATAGAGATTACTGATTTTCTGGACTAATTTCACCGTTTACCTCACTACTTGTAATTTCTTTTTTTTTCCCCCTGTTAACCCTTTGACGCCGAGCGTGTTGTTTTCGAAACAGGTACTTTGACATTCAATAATTATTCACTAGAATACAGTATCATTATCGTTTCAGTGTGAAACAGTTCCTTGACTTCTTATCTTCAAATCTATCCAGCGCGATTTTTGAATTGTTTTGTTTACATTTCTAAATTTTTATTTGTTGCTGAGATTTCGAGAGTGCATCATCGCATGGAGTTTTGCCGACTTTGGCAAGTTATTTCTTGTGTTTCCTGGTCGATTATTTTACGATGAAAAAATGAAAAAATTAATAGAGGTAGCTAATATGCTTATTAACATATGAGTACTAATCAGATAGTTTTAATATTTCACTTTGATTTTTTTAAATTTTTTCCTACTTAAGAAAAAAAAAAAAAAAACATTAAACCAAAACAATATATTGTATACTTCATTTTGAAAGCATTTTCCAATCTACCAGTTACCGATTTTTGTAGAAAACGACCTTTGAGTTTTAGGGCATGTGACCTAATTGTAATGTCATGTGACCCAGTTGTAATATCCTACTAAATTTGATAATGTTGCTGTTAAGAAATGAAAAGAACAATGTAATTTTTGTGGCAAATTCAAAACAAAGCCTTTTTTACTTATTTTTTTAATTAGATCTTTTTCAACTATTGTACTAGACCTACTTTATATCCCAGTTATTTTGTCACAACTGGGTCACATCAACTGGGTCACACATTTACAACTCGGTCACTCATAAAATGTGACCTTGTTGTACGTGACCCAGTTGTAAAAATAAACATTTTCATTTTTTTAATTTTAAAATTGATTTTAACTTTAAAAAGGTAATTGAAATTTTAAAATAACTAATATTTTACACTTATTAAAAAAAAAGAAAAAAGAAAGAAAAATAATTAATAACGAAAAAAACTATGTGACCTAGTTGTTAATCATGATCGAAATATTTAACTTACCAAAAATTAATTCAGAGAAAAAACACTAAAACGTATGATGTTCTCATCAAAAATGTTACTGGCCAGCTAAACTGATCCCTGTGCTTCAATGAGCAATCTCAAACATAACGAAAACTTGTTTTCTTTTGTCTCCTACTCAAATCACTTGTTGAACAAATAGTTGTGACCCAGTTGTACAAATTTTGAAAGACTAATTTTCAATCAAGAAAATCGTTTGGAAAAAATAATGAATTTTATGATACCATGAAATTCGCATTTTAATTACTCTTCTAAAAGTATTTGATTACAATTTTTTAAAAAAAATATTATACACAAAAAAAAATTATTACGTATAAGATTTCAAAATAGTGTCGGGGACATGTGACCCAGCATGTATTTCGAGTACATTGAAGACTTAAAACGATCCAAATTCTTATTATATGATATATTTTTTGCTCTGGGTATGTTAAAAAAATAATTCTCTATCATTAATTGGTTGCAAGATTATCGGAAAACACTAAACCACAAAGAAAAACAGAAGTGACAAAAATACTAAAACTATCTGATCAGTGCTCATATAGTTTTAAAGAAAATTGTAATGATTTTCTACATTCTTGTTCCTTTAAAGCCCGGTGTGTCGTTTTCGACACGGATTCATAACTTTTTACCGGTAAAAGCTAGAAAGCTGAAACCAACGCCAAAAGTCTTAGAAAACCATCAGGATGAAAGAAAAGTTGGTTGCGATTTTTTTCCCCCGGCCAAATTAATTCCGGCGTCAAAGGGTTAACTACATTTCACTTTGCGGACGTATTTTATCCGAATATTGTAGGAATGTATTTTATTTTATTATTTTTATTCTTTAACTTTTTGTTAAATAGTTTGTTAAATGTTTATATTGGATTCTTTCCGTTAATAAAAGTGCCTTTGAGCACCATTACCATTACTCTTACCTAGATTTCCTCTTCTTCTCCCACTCTAGCTGCGGAAACTCTCGAGTGAGATCAGTGAGAAGCGAGACGCCATGCAGTCTAGCCGCTCTGCTAATCGCCTGGTGGACTTTATCATGCAGCTGAAGCGGGAGAACCAAGTGAGCGGCATCCTAGGGCGCCTGGTGAGTCTTGTTGTTATTCCTTCATCTTTTTGGTAATATAGTAATAATAATTCCGTGTCCGTGAGATAGGTATTGATAGCTGTGAATGTGTGATTGAATGTGATTTTTTTTTCTTCTTCTTTTTGTTTTTCTTTTAACTAGAATAATCTCTATTATTGTTATACCATCTTCCACTATTATTTCCTTTTCTTGTTTTTTATTATCTTTACTCTCTAATTGTTGTTAATTTATTACATTGTATTTATACTCAAATAAATAAAGAGGTGCTTTGTTAAACTGTTGGCATAATGGGACTACCTGTCTTGCCCTGACAGTCTAAAGAAAGCACTACTTATACTTATACCTAAATCACGGTGGTGAGAGGATTATATGGACGCCCAGATCCAATTTCTAGGCTCCTTTCATGTCCATTGATTCTATTTGGTTTTAACGTCCTGACTTGAGATAGACAGGACGGGAGTTTTACGCTCCATTCGCTGGGAATCGTACCAGCTACCCACATTAATCTCACCCAGCCTGGGTAGGGCCGGAATTTGCCAGCCTCACATGTTCGGAGGGAACAGAAGTTTCTGTGCGAAAAGTCTGCTCCAACCGGGAATCGAACTCAGGATCTCGGGACTACGGGCAGTGGTCACAACCGTTAAGCCACGGAGGCTGGCTGGTAATATAGTCATCGTGGCTGAGTGATGTAGTGCACCGGGCTTGCACGCACCTTAGTCTGGGTTCGATCCCAAGCAGGGCAGGAATTTTCCTGATCTGTACTTGGATGTCCGGCGTTCACACGTGTCTCGTGAGGAAGAATGAATGTTTGGTGGGAGAGAAAGCCACAGGCTTTAACCTTGCCCCTTGGTTCATTACATGTTCTAGTGTTTCTTTTTTTTTCATGTTATATTTTGTTGAAAGTATCATGTAGTTGACCAATAAAGTGTTAAATAATAATAATAATGAATAGCTGCACTTGTATGAGTAACGACCAGTGGCGGCATTATGAGCGAATAGAGAAAGTAATTGGTCAAAGAGCATAAATTGGTCACGGTTCATGTAGATTTAAGGTCATGTGATCACTTTCCACCAATCACAGAGCTCCAAAGTGATCACGTGACCTTACATCTACATGAGCCAGGACCTGGCATGCGCATCTCTACCCGGCCACTAGGAGATTGTTCGATAAGGCGGCGGACGTGTATTCTGGAGGTCGGTGGTTCGACTCGCTGGTTCTTTAAAAATTTGGCAGTGTGAATTTTAGTAATTATGACGTAACGATAGTTTATACCTCGTGAGGAAAAATGAGTAGCTACTTTGATTTGAACAGGGACCAGTGGCGGAATTGTAGGTAAAAGAAGATATTAGGATATTAGAGATGCGGAGTTAATTAATCATAAATATATATACATATATGTAAGTTTTCACTTTTATTATGTACAAGCGGGCTGTCGCCCGCTTTGCGGGCTGAGGCATGGCCGTGAAAGCAAAAAATCCTTTTTCGCCAATGGCAGGTGTTGTAGTGGGAATTTCGAAAAATCCCGTCTTATTGCACATCTAGACTATAAGACAAAGCTACCTACCAAATTTCAGCTTCCTAGGACTTACGGTTTGGGCTGTAGAGCGATGATCAGTCAGTCAGTCAGTCAGTGTCTTTGACATTTATATATTAAGATTAATTGTATATTATTTGGCTTTAATAACCTGTCTGTCCCAGTAGCTCAGTGGTAAAGGCGGCACTCTGTGAATCCAAAGACTCCAGAGGTCGTGGGTTCGAAACCCAGCTGGGACATGACATGTTATCCTCCCAATTGGGATTTTTGCCACATAATAATATGTCTTGGGCTTACTGCTGGAATAATGGGACTTTGATAGTCCTAATCGGGCAGTATAAATAAGGCGATATTATTATTATTATTATTATAATTCATTAGAACCCTTTGGCTGTATGGAATGGCCTTGCCAAAAAAAAAAGATGCTGAAAATTCCTATAATGTTTGATTTTACCTATAATGGTGACATGTTGATTTTACTTGATTGTTTATATCATTTTTTTTAAAAGTTATTTAATTTGACATTTGTATTTATTTATTTTTGACACCATATTGCTGTGATTATTGTGATTTGTTTTAATTTTTATTTTATTGTTATATCATACATATTGTATTGACATTTTGTACATAGGACTTGCTCCGTTAATAAACACCCGATTACCGGGCAAATTATTATTATTATTATTATTACTACTACTATTAATCCTGCGCTACCCACTAAGATTGTGATTTAATATACTTTTCTGTTAATACTGATTAAAATAGAGAGGTTAGTTGATGACATGGATATTCAGAACTATTACCTGCTGATGAGAGAAAAATAAGCTCGAAACAGCTGTCCAGATATGTTCTGATATTCATGTACATTGTACATCTAGTACAATTTCTCACTTTTCTGTTTATTCTGATACTGATTCTGAATAACACAAAAAACATATTTATTAAATTTATTTACTTATTTTATGAATGACTACAGGGTGACCTGGGCGGCATAGATCAGAAGTTCGACATCGCGGTGTCCACCGCGTGCGGCGCCCTCAACCACATCGTGACGGAGACCGTGGAGGCGGGGGAGGAATAATAATAATAATAATTTATTTTATGAATTATTACAGGGTGACCTGGGAGGTATGGATCAGAAGTACGAAAAAAAAAAAAAAAAAATATTTTATGAATTATGACAGGGTGACCTGGGAGGCATAGATCAGAAGTTCGAAAAAAAAAAAAAAAAAATATTTTATGAACTATTTACAGGGTGACCTGGGAAGGCATAGATCTGAAGTACGAAAAAAAAAAAATATTTTATGAATGACTACAGGGGGACCTGGGAGGCATAGATCAGAAGTACGAAAAAAAAAAAAAAAAAAAAAAAAATATTTTATGAATGACTACAGGGTGACCTGGGCGGCATAGATCAGAAGTTCGACATCGCGGTGTCCACCGCGTGCGGCGCCCTCAACCACATCGTGACAGAGACCGTGGAGGCGGGGGAGGAATAATAATAATAATAATTTATTTTATGAATTATTACAGGGTGACCTGGGAGGTATAGATCAGAAGTACGAAAAAAAAAAAAAAAAAAAAAAAAATATTTTATGAATGACTACAGGGGACCTGGGCGGCATAGACCAGAAGTTCGACATCGCGGTGTCCACCGCGTGCGGCGCCCTCAACCACATCGTGACGGAGACCGTGGAGGCGGGGGAGGCGGTGATAGCCGCCGTGAAGCAGCGGAACCTGGGCCGCGTCAACGTCATCCCTCTGGACAAGATGCAGCAGTACAAGGCCAGGTGCTACGAGAAGTACCGCACGTAAGTTATTTTTTTTTTTTTTTTTTTTTTTTTATTAAGCTTTATTAGGAGGACAAACATGCAACATTATAAAATTAAGAAAAGATAGAAGAAAAAAGAACAAACAAATGACAAAATAAAAAAGAAAAGAAAATAACAATAATGTCCTACCTAAAGGGCGGGGTTATTGCCTGTTATTGTTATTATTATTATTTTACACTTTATTACTTATTTTAATTTGAACATTGGTATTGTTGTTTCAATTTATAGTTCTAAGAATTTTTGAAACAATGTTATGTTCTTTAAAAAAAAAAAAATAATAATTACACTATACGCTATACGTGATCCCTCTGGACAAGATGCAGCAGTACAAGGCCAAGTGCTACGAGAAGTACCGCACGTAAGATATTGTTATTATTATACAATTCTTTATTAGATACAAAAGGACATTATGTACATATAAATAATAATTTGAACAGTGAAAAAATGAAAAAAACAATATATACAATAAAAATTAAAAAGAATAGAAAATATTTGAAAACATATGTCCTAACTAAAGGGCGGGGTTATTGCCTATGGCAATCTCTTCCACATTGGGTGGAATTTATTATTATTATTATTATTTTACACTTTATTACACTATACGCTATACGTGATCCCTCTGGACAAGATGCAGCAGTACAAGGACAAGTGCTACGAGAAGTACCGCACGTAAGTTATAGAATAGAATAGAATAGAAATTACCTCTGGACAAGATGCAGCAGTACAAGGCCAAGTGCTACGAGAAGTACCGCACGTAAGATACAGTCGCACCTGGATATAAGAGAACTCGAGAGACCTGTTTCTCAGAAGCTTTTGCTTAGGAAAAATACCTTTGTATATGTTATCATGTTATTAAATAAATAAATAAATTAATAAAAAATATAAAAAACCGTCACACAACGCACTCTGATTAGTTAATTTGAAAGCAATAACCAATCAGAGTGTGTTGTGTGACAGCTGAAACGGTGATTATGAGAGTGGCAAATGTTTTTGTAATGAGCTACATATAAACAGAGTATTGCACTGTACTGTACTGTATTGTATTGTATTGTACTGTATTGTATTGTATTGTATTGTACTGTATTGTATTGTATTGTATTGTACTGTATTGTATTCCTCCCCACAGGCCAGAGAATGTGCCCCGGCTCATAGATCTGATCCAAGTGCAGGATGAGAGGCTCCGCCTGGCTTTCTACTTCAGAGTATTGTATTGTATTGTACTGTATTCCTCCCCCCAGGCCAGAGAATGTGCCCGGCTCATAGATCTGATCCAAGTGCAGGATGAGAGGCTCCGCCTGGCTTTCTACTTCAGAGTATTGTATTGTATTGTACTGTATTGTACTGTATTGTATTGTATTGTATTGTATTGTATTGTATTGTATTGTATTGTATTGTATTGTATTGTATTGTATTGTATTGTATTGTATTGTATTGTATTGTATTGTATTGTATTGTACTGTACTGTATTCCTCCCCCCAGGCCAGAGAATGTGCCCCGGCTCATAGATCTGAGTATTGTATTGTATTGTACTGTATTGTATTGCACTGTATTCCTCCCCCCAGGCCAGAGAATGTGCCCCGGCTCATAGATCTGAGTATTGTATTGTATTGTACTGTATTGTATTGCACTGTATTCCTCCCCCCAGGCCAGAGAATGTGCCCCGGCTCATAGATCTGAGTATTGTATTGTATTGTACTGTACTGTATTGTATTGTATTCCTCCCCCCAGGCCAGAGAATGTGCCCCGGCTCATAGATCTGAGTATTGTATTGTATTGTACTGTATTGTATTGCACTGTATTCCTCCCCCCAGGCCAGAGAATGTGCCCCGGCTCATAGATCTGAGTATTGTATTGTATTGTACTGTACTGTATTGTATTGTATTCCTCCCCCCAGGCCAGAGAATGTGCCCCGGCTCATAGATCTGAGTATTGTATTGTATTGTACTGTATTGTATTGTACTGTATTCCTCCCCCCAGGCCAGAGAATGTGCCCCGGCTCATAGATCTGAGTATTGTATTGTATTGTACTGTACTGTATTGTATTGTATTCCTCCCCCCAGGCCAGAGAATGTGCCCCGGCTCATAGATCTGATCCAAGTGCAGGATGAGAGGCTCGCCTGGCGTTCTACTTCAGAGTATTGTATTGTATGTACTGTATTCCTCCCCCCAGGCCAGAGAATGTGCCCCGGCTCATAGATCTGATCCAAGTGCAGGATGAGAGGCTCCGCCTGGCGTTCTACTTCGGCACCCGCGAGACTCTAGTGGCTCAGGATCTGAACCAGGCGAACAGGATCGGCTACTCGGGTGCCGGCTACCGCATGATCACGCTGGATGGCGCTCTCATCGAAACCTCAGGTAATTTTAATTTTTTTTGAGATTTTTATTTACAATCTACAATGCTTAGTTTTTTTTTTTTTTTTTTTTTTTTTTTTTTTTTTTTTTGGATATTCAAAATATTTTATATATTTTTAAAAATACAAATTCGTTTAAATCAGATAAAACACCTCCCGCATATTTGCTGTCCTCTTCATTGTTCCCAACACACTCGCCGCATTTCCAACCTGAACAGCCAAACTTATTCGTTGCATTAGGTATGCTTTTGAGATGTATTGTTTATAATATCTTTCTTGTATAAATAAATAAAAGTATTCAAATTCAAAATTCAAATTCTTCTCTCCTGTCACACATGCTATCCGCTCTCCCAACAAACTTCTTTCCATCTTTGCAAATTGGTCCCATGGTTTCAATAGCAACGGGTACAAAGTGATAATCACTTGCAATTTGCTTATACTTGTCAAGTTTCTTTTTTTCCTGCTATTTCCGCCACATGTCCTGCATTTCTTTTTGAAAACTCAATATTAGATGCTTAGTATAGGAAAATACAAATTGTAATAAGTAAATTTGATGTAGTAGATATGACATGGAGGAGAAGTAGCGCAATGACTACACCCCTTTCAAAATTGCAAAATTGCAAAATGAACAATCAGAAATAATAAAGAATCTCCAAAAACAAATTGAAAAACTGTCCCGATCTCCAACTAAAAATGCATCAAAAAATACTCAAACACTGGTAGTAACAAAGGGAATTCAGTTGAACGCCACCACCCAGTACAGTCCAGTTAAGATCGCTCCACAACATGACGTCACTCCCTCCAACCTCAAAGAACCACAGGGCGTTACAATAACAAATGCTGACACTGCGTACAATAACAAACAACTGACAGAGCATACATCAGCCAACAACATCCAACAGCTGAAGGTTAGTCAACATGACGTCACAGCTGCCTCTCTGACCTGTGAACCTGACAGTAACAAAGCGTTACCATCAGCTACTGATACGAACAACTGTAAACAATCTGCTGAGTGTTATGTTTCCATCAGCAAATTTATGGACTTGGAGAAGAAAGTGAAATTACTTGAGCAGAATTTACAAGGTTTAAAGAACAATGCCAAGGGTCATCAAACTCAACTCAAGTCTATTCCATCGACCTCTCTAGACAAACAAGGGCCAAAAGCCATAGACAGTAAAAAGGAGAATCATCCATCCATTTTTATAGTCGGCGACGGACACTCTCGAAACCTAAAAGAAACACTAGAGAGAAAAATCCCAAGAAACTGGACAATCAAATCATCATTCAACAAAGAAGCAAATATGAAAGCTGTTAGTGACAACCTCATCCAACAAGTAGATAAATGCAACCATCTCATACTCTTCGCTGGTTCAAACGACATGTTCGTATCCCCAAAAAGGGAAATTCTATCGAGCTTGAAGAAGATTATTGAGAAGTTTAGTGACAGCAAATTCATTCATCTCCTGCTTGTCCCGGAACGTTACGATGATCTGACCTACAACTATCACATTAATAAGGTCAACGAACTAATTTCAGATTTTGTGAAACCCTATCCTAACATTTTGACCTACAACATTAAAGACATTGTTGATTCCTGGGACTATTACGACAACCTTTTTATAGGGAGAATAGGAAAGATCAAAATTTGCTCTGAGCTTGCTAAAAAAATATTAGGAAAAGACACGAAGATTGACTACAATACATTGAATGGGGTTCAAAGCCAAAATAAGACATCTGTGACTCTTAATAAAACTAAAGCATCTCAACATAAGGTACTATTCGAGAAAACAAAGGATTCTAAGATAAGACCTAACCTAAAAACAAATGAGAACAGACATACAATACAGAAAACTAACCGAGACATACAATATAGAAAACAAAACGGACGGAACACGAACACGAACACACTCACATATAAAAGTTTCAAGTCCACATCTAGGGCTCCTAGGAATGGGGAAAATGAGATGACAATCTCGTTCCCTCATAACCTCTATTCTAACTATGGAGAACGGTACAATCCAAGAAATAGTTCCAGGCGTTGGACTAATTCCTTGTACCGTAACAGTCGAAATTTTCCATAGATACAGACGATTCGCCTCTAGCGAAAATAACACATGACATTGTACATAGTAATTTATCCTTTGACAGTACCACATTACCAGATAATGTAGATTTTATTCCTGATGACATAACACCAGGATCCACCCATGATCTTGTGATTAATGAACTAGGCCCTGATACCTATAAACAAATTTGGGACAATGTAGAATTAGCATGCAGCATGGAGTATGCTTTAGACGAGTTCTACAAGAAACCAATCAGTACGGAAAATTCACATACTAAAAATAATATTACTAACCCTCTTAAACCCCCCACTACAACACACAAAAAGACTGGTGAAATGACCATTAACATTAAAAAATCCAACTTAATAATCTACTACCAAAATGTCAGAGGGTTGAATAGTAAATTAAAAGAACTAACATGTGGCCTAGTATCAAGAGCTGTACCGGCCGATATTTATATTTTCAGTGAGACCTGGTTAAGTGACTCCGTGCAAAACGCCGAGCTAGGATTCTCTAATTACATAGTATATCGTACTGATCGATCTCAATACACATCTAACGCAAAGAGTGGTGGTGGTGTATTAATTGCAGTAAAAAAATCTATACCATCCTACAGTATTAATACTATTAATAATAAAACAGAAAGCATTTTTGTTCATATAAAATACCACTCGACGCGACTAGTATTAGCAAATACATACCTACCACCCAGGTCACCATTAAATATTATTAATGATTTTATTGAATGTATTGAGGAAGTAATTTCTAAATACAGTTTTATATTAATTTTTGGTGATTTTAACTTCCCAAATATTAGATGGATAACAGATAACAAGTGTCTGAAACCTGAGGGAACTCATACTGCTCAATCCGAAATGTTTATATCAACTATGTCCGACTATCATAATTTTTCTCAGATGAACTGCATAAAAAATGACCATGATAGCATATTAGATCTCGTTTTTACTAATGTTAATCATTTTAGAGTAAAAGTAGATAAATGTTTGGACCCTCTACCAATTCCGATTGACAAGTATCACCCCCCTCTTGACATTTGTTTAAACATCCCAGCGATGGCTCCTAGAGTTAAGAATTTAACGTGTGATTTGCATAAGCGTGCTGATGACGTATACCATTTTAGAAAAGGTGACTATAGATCTCTTTCTAACGCTCTTGGTAACCAGAACTGGGAAATAATATTTGATAACTGTGACAATATAGACAAAGCTCTTTCCAAATTTTACTCGATTCTACATGAAAACATTGCTAAATTTATCCCTTTAAAAACTATACATGAGTTGAAATTCCCCGAGTGGGCTACCCCTGAATTTAAAGATCTTGTATTTCAGAAGAAAAAAGCTCATAAAATATTCAAGTCTTCGGGTTCTAAAGAACATCTTGATCAATTTAAACTCTTGAGAGTGCAATGTAAATCGAAATCACAAGTAGATTATTCAAATTTCGTTAAAACAAAAGAATCTGAGTTTAAAACAACACCGGCGAAATTTTGGTCTTTTATTAAGTCCAAGAAACAGGATAATGACATGCCATCTCAAATGACACATAAAAATAACACATCTTCCGATCCTAACACTATTGCCAATCTATTTGCAGAAAATTTCTCTGCAGCCTACTCAGCTGAACAGCTGGCACCACCTTATTTTAAATTTGACAATGTCCTCAATCCGACACTGAAAGAGATTTCTGTTACTGAGAATCAAGTATTTAAATTATTACAGAAATTAAAAGCTGATTCATCTAGTGGACCGGATAATGTTCCACCTATAATTCTTAAAAACTGTGCCACTGTTTTAGCCCTACCTCTCAGTTTGTTATTTAATAAATCTCTAAGTACAGGGATGTTTCCTCACAGCTGGAAAACATCCTTTGTAATACCAATTTTTAAGAATGGTGATAAAAATAACATAACGAACTACAGGCCAATTTGTAAATCTTCCACCATTCCCAAGTTATTTGAATGTCTCATTTATAACATTTTAGCACCGACTTTATCTTCCCTTCTTACCAGTCATCAGCACGGTTTTGTAAATAAAAAATCAACAACAACAAATCTTTTATCTTTCACTGACCACATAAACAGAGTAATTGACCAGGGAGCCCAATTTGACTGCATTCTGACAGATTATAGCAAAGCTTTTGATAAAATTAACATTAACATCTTATGTTCTAAATTACAAGCCTATGGTATACATGATCCCCTCCTGACATGGTTTTATAGTTATTTTTCTGACAGAACTCAATTGGTTAAGCTTAAATCGACATTGAAAAATGACAAATGTGGTTGCACATCCAATAGTATAAATAACCTGACTACTATCTTATCCGACCCTTTCGAAGTTAGATCTGGCTGCCCACAAGGTGGACATATTTCAGGACTAGCCTTCGATTTATTTATTAATGACATATATTTATTTTTATTGACGGATTTTTGGTTATTTGCTGATGACAAAAAGACTGGACAAAGAATTGACAATGTAAACGATGCTGTACTTTTACAAAAATCTCTGGATAATCTCTACCTATGGTGTTCGATTAATAAAATGGAATTAAATATAAAAAAATGCAAAGTTATCACCTTTAATCGAAAAAAGAGCCCCATCATATTTGAATACAAAATTAATGGCATTCCCCTGGAAAGAGTCTACAGCATCAAGGACCTTGGTATAACTTTTGACCACAAATTGTGTTTCAATGAACATTATAATAACATTACTAGTCGAGCTTACAAAACACTCGGGTTCATAAACCGAAACTCGAAAGATTTCCAAAACCCTAAAACTTACATCCTTCTATATAACGCTTTTATTCGCTCTTTACTTGAATACGCATCTCCTGTGTGGTCGCCATATTATGAAAAATACAAATTACAAATTGAAAGAGTACAGCATCGATTCCTTCGAAATCTCGCATACAAACAAGGAACTCCAATGTCTTTTACAAACCATGACTATTGTGAAATCATGAAAAATAATAATATTTTATCTTTAGACAATAGAAGGGACACTAGTGACATAATCTTTCTATATAAAATTTTAAATGAGCTGACATTATTGCCTGAAATAAAAGAAAATATTCGATTTCGAAATACAGGCCGAAATACTCGCAACAAAGACATTTTTGACTTAGATTTCTGCTCAAAGAACTATACCTTCCACAAACCACTTAATAGAATGATAAGATTATTTAATCAAGCTTCTAATTCTGATTCATCTATACATCCCTTCTCTTGTTCGATCAATGAAATAAAAGATAAATTAAGAAAGATATTGGAAACTTAATATTTTGTTATAATCATAAGATATAACTATATTTATAAGATCAAACAATTTTACTGTCTTTTTCTATCTATCTTTATTATATATTTATGTATCTTAACTATATTTATATCAAATAAACATGGGTTTACCCCGTTAATTTATGAAAATTAAAAAATTCTGCTAGCAATTCCAATATTTGATCTCTCTGTAAAAAAAAATAGGACCGTCATAGTCATAGTATATTAATGAACACATGTCGAAATTTCCTATCTGACAAATCGACGAAATAATACCGAAATTGATGTGGAATTATTTGTTATTAGGTTCATATTAGAAATCCAAATTGTTAGGTATATGTATGTAATATTATATAAAACTAGGATTCTTTTAATTTAAATTTTCACTCACCGACTTAAGTTTCGCCTAACTCGTAGGCTTGATCTCGTAGGCTTGAAACCAGTCCAGTAATCGTGATCAAGCCTACGAGTTAGGCGAAACTTAAGTCGGTGAGTGAAAATTTAAATTAAAAGAATCCTAGTTTTATATAATATTACATACATATACCGAAATTGATGTCCTAGACATTATGAATTACTTCTCTTATATTGTGTAAATTAATTTGTAATTATCTGTGTTGTATGTATGTCCAATTAATAAAGTGGTTAATAATAATAATAATAATATGAATAATCGAATTAGTCTCCGTGGCCAAGTTAGTTAGCGCACTAGGCATTGCACGCATGGTGACCTGGGTACAAGACGAGCGCATTAACCACTTAACTACCTGTGTACCTTGTTCTTCTCCTAGTAGTCACCGTGGCAGAGTGAATTAGCGCGCTACGCATTGCACGCACGGTGACCTGTGTTCGATCGGCGGCGAGGCAGAATTTTGTCTGCTCTGTACTAGCATGTTCGTGGTCCATTCATACCTCGTGAGGAAAAATGAGTAGCTGCTTTGATGTGAGCAGCGACCAGTGCCGGCTTTATTGGCAAACACTAGATATGGTATATTAAATGGTAAAAAGTCCTATGATTCTATGCTGCCCACTAAAATTGTGACATAATAACACAAAGAAAAAAAATTGGAGCAAAAAAATATTTAGTTTTTTTTTTTTACAAAAACGAACACAACACTAATATCAGAAATTTATCGGAAGTAAAACATTATTTTACTTGCTAATCACAATAGAGGGAGCGCAAGATCGGAGAGTATAGAGGCATGTTGTAGACAAGGCCAAAAACCAAATAGAGTCGTATTTTTCTGTTTAACCAAAAAACATTTTCAGGTTAGGTTTTTTCTAAATATTTCCATTTTATTCCAAGGTCATTCGTGAAAGAAAAATGCGTTTGGTTGCTTTTAAAGATAAACAATGGACTTAACCTATAAAAGAACTGGAAGCAATAATTTTCTACTTCCACTTTGGTTAACTTTTTAAGAGGAAATTTTTCCTCTTCCAAAAGAAAAATGACTTGCTTCCAGTTTGGTTCATTTTATTCCCGTTTGGTTAACTTTGGTTAGAAAGAAAAATAGGGCTCAGGTTTCCAATGGCCATGGAGGTAAGGTAAGGTAAAAAAATATTTTATTTTAGTTCCATAATATTCCCCCTATATTGTAACATAATATTACAAATAAACATTATTCTATTATATTCTATTCTATTGTATTCTATTCTATTGTATTCTATTTTATTGTATTGTATTGTATTGTATTGTATTCTATTCTATTTCTATTCTATTTCTATTCTATTTCTATTCTATTTCTATTCTATTTCTATTCTATTTCTATTCTATTCTATTCTATTCTCTTCCCCCAGGTGTGATGTCGGGCGGCGGGAACACGCCCATACGCGGCCTCATGGGCGCGAAGGCCACAGTGTCCACAGATAGCGGGGCCGCCAGGGATCTGGAGGCCAAGGAGAAGAGGGCCGCGGCCTTGGAGACAGAGCTGAAGATTGTGGCCCAGAGGAGAATGGAGCTCGAGACTCGGATCACGTGCACGAGCAACGAGCTCAAGTACAAGAGGCAGGACTATGACACGTTCCTCATTGACGTGAAGGTAAGTGCTCTGTTTTTTTTTTATTTTTATATATATAGAAGCAGGACTATGACACGTTCCTCATTGACGTGAAGGTAAGTGCTCTGTTTTTTTTATCTCTATATATAAATGGGAAATATGGACGGGCTTTGTATCTTTGTATGTCTGTGTGCAGGAATTGTTTAGGCGAAACGGTAAGAGATAGCAAAAAATTGATGGGAGACGACCCCAAGTAAAATTGCCGAAAAACACCAGGTAAACTATTAAAAGTCCGAAATTCCAAACTGTCCTTGAGTTATGACCTTCCTCAAGTATTTCCTTGAGGAAGGGTCCGATTTTAAGACAGTCTTTGCCCTGGAACTTGAAATCTATCGCGAGGACCTATATTTTTTACTATTTAATAACACATTAGACAAAATTATCTTTCATTTAATTCATTTTAGGCCATATTCTGACGTACCGTGATGGAGATACAAGCCAGAATGTTCGAAATTTTGACCTTTTTTTCAGACTTTTCACGTTTTTTAACAGATTCCAGCATGGAACTTAAAATTTATCGCGAGGACCTATATTTTTTATTATTTAATAACAAATTAGACAAAACAAGCTTTCAATTAATACATTTGAGGTCACATTCTGACGTACCGTTCTTGAGATATTAGCCAGAATATTCGAAATTTCTTCCTTTTATTCAGACTTTTCACGTTTTTTAACAGATTCCAGCGCGGAACTTAAAATTTATCGCGAGGACCTATATTTTTGATATTGTAAAACTGTCTCAGAACATCACATGCTTTTATTTGAGCCCTTTGTTGCCATATTCTGACAAACCGTTCTCGAAATATAGGCCAGTTTGCTACATTATTAATATCCGCTATGATAGATTTGGCTCGGGATTTTGAAATTTACAGCGATGATGTGTGTGTGTGTGTATGGTGATGTGTGTGTGTGTGTATGGTGATGTGTGTGTGTGGATGTGTGTGTGTGGTTTGTGTGTGGTGTGTTGTGTGTGTGTGTGTGTGTGTGTGTGTGTGTGGGTTTGTGTGTGTGGGTTTGTGTGTGTGGGTGGGTGTGTGGGTGGGTGGGTGTGTGTGTGTGTGTGTGTGGATGGGTGTGGCTGTGTTGTGGGTGTGTTTGGGTGAGTGTCTGTGTATGGGTGTGGATGTGGTGATGTGTGTGTGTGTGTGTGTGTGTGTGTGTGTGTGTGTGTGTGTGTGTGTGTGTGTGTGTGGATGGGTGTGGTGTGTGTGTATGTGGTGTGTGGTGTGTGTGGTGTGTGATGTATGGGTGGTGTGTGATGTATGGGTGGTGTGTGATGTATGGGTGGTGTGTGTGTGATGGCTTGGCGAAGCGGGTGCAGCCCGCTAGTTTTTATATATATAGAAGCAGGACTATGACACGTTCCTCATTGACGTGAAGGTAAGTGCTCTGTTTTTTTTTTTTTTTTATATATATAGAAGCAGGACTATGACACGTTCCTCATTGACGTGAAGGTAAGTGCTCTGTTTTTTTTTTATTTTTATATATATAGAAGCAGGACTATGACACGTTCCTCATTGACGTGAAGGTAAGTGCTCTGTTTTTTTTTTTTTTATTATTATTTTATTTTAAGAAGCAGGACTGACACGTTCCTCATTGACGTGAAGGTGAGTGCTCTGTTTTTTTTTTTTTTTTTTTTTTTTTTTTGACATTTTCATGTCTTTGCTCTGACACATAACCAAAATTATGTGACGAAATTATGTAACGATATTATGTAACGATATTATGTAACGAAATATTGAATTGTAAAGGGAGAGAAGAGGGAAAGTGTGTGTCATGCGCACAATGGCGAAGTATTGAATTGTAGAGGGAGAGAAGAGAGAAGGTATGTGTCATGCGCACAATACGAAATTTGGTCAGTTGGGTTTTGGACCTTGAATAGTAAAGATGAAAATGTCCCAATGGTTGCAGACTCGTATGCAAGCGTTTTTTTAAACAAAAACTTAACATCGCTTTCAACTGCATGGTCATATCAGTAGTCACCGTGGCAGAGTGAGTTAGCGCGCTAGGCATTGTACGCATGGTGACCTGGGTTCGATTCCCAGCGGGGCAGGAATTTTTTTTTTAAGAAGCAGGACTATGACACGTTCCCCATTGACGTGAAGGTGAGTGCTCTGTTTTTTTTTTTTTTTTTTTTTTTTTTTTTTTTTTTTTTTTTTTTTGACATTTTCATGTCTTTGCTCTGGCACATAACCAAAATTATGTGACGAAATTATGTAACGAAATTATGTAACGATATTATGTAACGAAATATTGAATTGTAAAGGGAGAGAAGAGGGAAAGTGTGTGTCATGCGCACAATGGCGAAGTATTGAATTGTAGAGGGAGAGAAGAGAGAAGGTATGTGTCATGCGCACAATACGAAATTTGGTCAGTTGGGTTTTGGACCTTGAATAGTAAAGATGAAAATGTCCCAATGGTTGCAGACTCGTATGCAAGCGTTTTTTAAACAAAAATTTAACATCGCTTTCAACTGCATGGTCATATCAGTAGTCACCGTGGCAGAGTGAGTTAGCGCGCTAGGCATTTTTTTTTTTAAGAAGCAGGACTATGACACGTTCCTCATTGACGTGAAGGTGAGTGCTCTGTTTTTTTTTTTTTTTTTTTTTTTTTTTTTTTTTAAGAAGCAGGACTATGACACGTTCCTCATTGACGTGAAGGTGAGTGCTCTGTTTTTTTACTTCCGAAATATTTCTAATATTAGAAATCGGAAGTATTGTGTTCGTTTTTGTTTAAAAAAAAAATTGTTCTCCGATTTCAATTTTTTTCATATTTTTAGACGTTTCATAACCTCCTGAGCAACTTTGGTTTTGTGTCCGTCTGTCGGTCTGTTAAAAATATTCCTTGTAACGCGCAAATCTCGGAAACCAATCAACAGATTTTTTGTATCGTTCTAACGAAGCTTTATTGTTAGTTCAATTACGATCAAGATGAGAAAATTTACTTCCCCATTCATTTCAGTTGTGAATCCTATCGAAATTTTTCCATCAAAATATTTCCTCAACATGTTTTGTAATGTGTGTTTGCATGTGTTTTTGTATGGGTGGTGTGTGTATGTGTGTGTGTGTGTGTGTATGTATGTGTGTGTATGATCTATGGGTGGTGTGTGTGTGTATATAGGCAGTATGGGTGGTGTGAGTGTGATGTATGGGTGGTGTGTGTGTGTGTGATGGCTTGGCGAAGCGGGTGTAGCCCGCTAGTAATATTATACAGTTGAATCTGGATATTAAAGAACTATTTCCACGTCAAATTTATCTACAGTAAGGAGAAATAACCTCTTTATAAGAGAAACTCTTTCTAAGAGAAAACACTTTTATATTTCTTTCCGACTACATATTTTTGTAAGAAAGAAACACAATACAATTACAACAAAGGTTTTATTTACAGATTAGTATATACAGTGAAAGTAATAGAAACTAAATAATTCATAGTGCTATCTCCAGACGCCATCTTGCTTGTGCATAATGTCTAGACGTCATCTTTTTTCTGCATAATGTCTAGACGCCATCTTTCTTGTGCATAATGTCTAGACGCCATCTTTCTTGTGAATAATGTCTAGACGCCATCTTTCTTGTGCATGATCTCTAGACGCCAGCTTTCTCATGCATAACCTCTAGACGCCATCTTTCTCATGCATAATGTCTAGACGCCATCTTTCTTGTGCATAATGTCTAGACGCCATCTTTCTTGTGCATAATGTCTAGACGCCATCTTTCTCATGCATAATGTCTAGACGCCATCTTTCTTGTGCATAATGTCTAGACGCCATCTTTCTTGTGCATAATGTCTAGACGCCATCTTTCTCATGCATACTCTCTGGACGCTATCTTTCTTGTGCATACTCTCTAGACGCCATCTTTCTTGTGCATAATGTCTACACGCCAACCTTCTTCTGCATAATGTCTAGACACCATCATTCTTGTGCATACTCTCTAGACGCCATCATTCTTATGTATAATCTCTGGAAGCCATCATGTGTATAATGTCTAGACGCCAGCTTTCTCATGCATAACCTCTGGACGCCATCTTTCTCATGCATAACGTCTAGACGCCATCTTTCTCGTGCATAACGTCTAGACGTCATCTTTTTTCTGCATAATGTCTAGACGCCATCTTTCTTGTGCATAATGTCTAGACGCCATCTTTCTTGTGAATAATGTCTAGACGCCATCTTTCTTGTGCATAATCTCTAGACACCATCATTCTTGTGCATAATCTCTAGACGCCATCATTCTTGTGCATAATGTCTAGACGCCATCTTTCTTGTGCATAATGTCTAGACGCCATCTTTCTCATGCATAATGTCTAGACGCCATCTTTCTCATGCATAATGTCTAGACGCCATCTTTCTTGTGCATAACCTCTAGACGCCATATTTCTTGTGCATAATGCCTAGACGCCATCTTTCTCATGCATAGTGTCTAGACGCCATCTTTCTTGTGCATAATGTCTAGACGCCATCATTCTTGTGCATAATCTCTAGAAGTTATCTTGTGCATAATGTCTAGACACCATCATTCTTGTGCATAATCTCTAGAAGCCATCATGTGCATAATCTCTAGACAACATCATTCTTGTGCATAATGTCTAGACGCCGTCTTTCTCATGCATAACGTCTAGACGCCATCTTTCTTGTGCATGATCTCTAGACGCCAGCTTTCTCATGCATAACCTCTAGACGCCATCTTTCTCATGCATAACGTCTAGACGCCATCTTTCTTGTGCATGATCTCTAGACGCCAGCTTTCTCATGCATAACCTCTAGACGCCATCTTTCTCATGCATAATGTCTAGACGCCATCTTTCTTGTGCATAATGTCTAGACGCCATCTTTCTTGTGCATAATGTCTAGACGCCATCTTTCTCATGCATAATGTCTAGACGCCATCTTTCTTGTGCATAATGTCTAGACGCCATCTTTCTTGTGCATAATGTCTAGACGCCATCTTTCTCATGCATACTCTCTGGACGCTATCTTTCTTGTGCATACTCTCTAGACGCCATCTTTCTTGTGCATAATGTCTACACGCCAACCTTCTTCTGCATAATGTCTAGACACCATCATTCTTGTGCATACTCTCTAGACGCCATCATTCTTATGTATAATCTCTGGAAGCCATCATGTGTATAATGTCTAGACGCCAGCTTTCTCATGCATAACCTCTGGACGCCATCTTTCTCATGCATAACGTCTAGACGCCATCTTTCTCGTGCATAACGTCTAGACGCCATCTTTCTCATGCATAATCTCTAGACGCCATCTTTCTCATGCATAATGTCTAGACGCCATCTTTCTCATGCATAATGTCTAGACGCCATCTTTCTTGTGCATGATCTCCAGCTCCTCCGCGCTCCTCGTCTGGTTGATCTTCTTTAAGTAGGTGCTGTTGGAGAAGAAGTTGTAGATCTCCTTGTTGGGGATGTACAGCTTGTTCCTGAAGTTGGTGCATCATTCTTGTGCATAATGTCTAGACGCCATCTTTCTCGTGCATAACCTCTAGACACCATCACTCTTGTGCATAATCTCTAGACGCTATATCTTTCTTGTGCATAATGTCTAGACGCCATCTTTCTTGTGCATAATCTCTAGACGCCATCTTTCTCATACATAATCTCTAGACGCCATCTTTCTCATGCATAATGTCTAGACGCCATCTTTCTCATGCATAACGTCTAGACGCCATCTTTCTCATGCATAATGTCTAGACGCCATCTTTCTCATACATAATCTCTAGACGCCATCTTTCTCATACATAATCTCTAGACGCCATCTTTCTCATGCATAATGTCTAGACGCCATCTTTCTCATGCATAACGTCTAGACGCCATCTTTCTCATGCATAATGTCTAGACGCCATCTTTCTTGTGCATGATCTCCAGCTCCTCCGCGCTCCTCGTCTGGTTGATCTTCTTGAAGTAGGTGCTGTTGGAGAAGAAGTTGTAGATCTCCTTGTTGGGAATGAACAGATTGTTCCTGAAGTTGGTGCATCATTCTTGTGCATAATGTCTAGACGCCATCTTTCTCGTGCATAATGTCTAGACGCCATCTTTCTCATGCATAACGTCTAGACGCCATCTTTCTTGTGCATGATCTCCAGCTCCTCCGCGCTCCTCGTCTGGTTGATCTTCTTGAAGTAGGTGCTGTTGGAGAAGAAGTTGTAGATCTCCTTGTTGGGGATGTACAGCTTGTTCCTGAAGTTGGTGAGGTAGCCAGAGTGCATGAGGGACTTGATGAAGGCCTGGACACGAGGACAGCAATAGAATCATTTGTTATAATAGCTATACTTATAAAAGAGAGTTTCACTCACTGACAGACTGACTGACTCACTGATTCATCACTGACTCACAAAAGAAACTAAATAGTTCATAGTACTATCTCCAGACGCCAGCTTTCTCATACATAATCTTTAGACGTCATCTTTCTTGTGCATAATGTCTAGACGCCATCTTTCTTGTGCATAATGTCTAGACGCCATCTTTCTTGTGCATAATGTCTAGACGCCATCTTTCTTGTGCATAATGTCTAGACGCCATCATTCTTGTGCACAATGTCTAGACGCCATCTTTCTTGTGCATGATCTCTAGACACCATCTTTCTTGTGCATAATGTCTAGACGCCAACTTTCTTGTGCATAATCTCTAGACACCATCTTTCTTGTGCATAATGTCTAGACGCCATCTTTCTTGTGCATAATGTCTAGACGCCAACTTTCTTGTGCATAACCTCTAGACGCCATCTTTCTCATGCATCATTCTTGTGCATAATGTCTAGGCGCCATCTTTCTCATGCATCATTCTTGTGCATAATGTCTACACGCCATCTTTCTCATGCATCATTATTGTGCATAATGTCTAGACGCCATCTTTCTTGTGCATAATGTCTAGACGCCATCTTTCTCTTGCATCATTCTTGTGCATAATGTCTAGATGCCATCTTTCTCATGCATCATTCTTGTGTATAATGTCTAGACGCCAGGTTTCTCATGCATAATCTCTATACGCCATCTTTCTTGTGCATAATGTCTAGACGCCATCTTTCTTGTGCATAATGTCTAGACGCCATCTTTCTCATGCATCATTCTTGTGCATAATGTCTAGACGCCATCTTTCTCATGCATCATTATTGTACATAATGTCTAGACGACATCTTTCTCATGCATCATTCTTGTGCATAATGTCTAGCTAGACGCCATCTTTCTCGTGCATAACCTCTAGACGCCATCTTTCTTGTGCATAACCTCTAGAGTCTCTAGACGCCATCTTTCTCGTGCATAACCTCTAGACGCCATCTTTCTCATGCATAACGTCTAGACGCCATCTTTCTCATGCATAACGTCTAGACGCCATCTTTCTTGTGCATGATCTCCAGCTCCTCCGCGCTCCTCGTCTGGTTGATCTTCTTGAAGTAGGTGCTGTTGGAGAAGAAGTTGTAGATCTCCTTGTTGGGGATGAACAGCTTGTTCCTGAAGTTGGTGAGGTAGCCGGAGTGCATGAGGGACTTGATGAAGGCCTGCACACAAGGAAAGCAATAGAATCAGTTGTTATTATTAAAAGATTCAATATATATTTTGAAATAACACATTTACAAGTTAAAAAAAAGAAGGGGAAAAAAATGTTTTTTTTTTTTTTTAACTGATTGTTATGCTGTGATTTTTAGCAACCCACGATATATATGGTGGGCAGCATGAATATTTGTAATAAAAAATAAATATTATTCTTCTATAATATAATAACTCTTTATAGACAAGAATAATATTAACAAAGGGCGTGATTATTGCCTGAAGCAATCTGTGCCATCAAACCCATTGTTGCTGTTGTTGTAGCCAGCTTGGCTACAACTGGAGGGGAAATGATGGTCTCTAGTCAACTTTATTTCAAAGTTGGCTCGTCCTGAACCTCATAAGTATTTTTATGTGCGATTAACCATCGTGAGGACTAGAATCAGTCTGGGAATCGTACAAGCTACACATATTAACCTCATCCAACCTGAGTTCAAATCATTTCAACCAATCACCGAAACAATTGAACCGCTTTGAACAAATATTTCTGAAAGATTTTTCATTGGAATAAAGTAGGAGTACCTGGTAGGTTCGGAGATAAGTGAAGTCCAGCAGCTGATGCAGATAAGCCACGCCCACTCCTTCATCATGAATCAGCTTTATGATGACGTCACGAGGAATGCCCTTCCTCAATATTCGAGTGTAACTGAAAAGGAAGCCAAAATAACACTCTTTAGTGGAAAGTAACCACCAGGCAAGGTTAATGCTCAAAGCTAAAACCTAACCCTCAGAGTCTTATTATTATGTGGTCAAAAACTCAAATTAATGAGGAAAAATCCATGCACTGGGTGAGATTCGAACCAACGGTACCCAAGTTAACCAAAAAAATTAAAGCAAGTTTGAGTAATTGTGATTAACAAAAAAATGAGAACTTTTTGAACTTTTTTTTTAATATTTCGAAGAGACACCGACCTCAGTAGCTTGATGGACAAGGCGGCGGACTTGTAATCGGAGGTCAATGGTTCAAGTCCTAAGTTAAGAAAATATTTAGAAAGCTAGTTTTAATAGTTGTGATATCACGATTGTGATTACACAAATATGATGACTTGTAATAATAACAACACTCTCTAGTTGAAGGTTAATGCTCAAAGCATTTTTCACCACCTAACCCTCAGAGTTTTATTATTATGTGGTCACAAACTCAAATTAATAGGAAAAATCCATGCACTGGGTGGGATTCGAACCAACGGATATCTACGCTACCTGTATTACCAGACTAGCGCGTTAACCACTTGACAACCAGTGCAAAGAGACAGTGAAACATGGGTCCATTTTCAAATATTGAAATATTGAAAATTGTAATGTAACCGACCTCAGTAGCTATGGCAATATCTTTCACCCAATCCTTAAAATAAATAAAAGCAAGGAGGTACAAAGAACAAATTTAAATACTATTACAAACTGCACCTGAAAAGAAAGAATAAATGTCTACAGGGTAATCGAAACTACCCATCGACCTCAGTAGCTTGAACCTGGAGGTCGGTGGTTCAAGTCCCGATTTCAGCGTAGATTTAGTATAGCGAGTTTGAGTAGTTTCTGATATCACGATTGTGATCACACAAATATGATGACTTATTTCGAAGAGACAGTAAAAAAACATGGGTCCATTTTAATATTTTATTTATTTAATTTTTTTGGTTTAATGTCACTTTTAACTGTATGGTCAAATCACAACGGAGGTATTACCCTCCATTCCCAGGAAATTCACAAACCTGCTACCCACATTAACCTCACCCAGCCTGGGTTGGGCGTTGGGCCGGAATGCCAGCATCACAAAGTCTTCACCTCACTGGACTTTGCTTTACTTCGGTGATCCTATGAAAACCGGTGCATTCAACGCGCCATCGACGTTGGCTTTTCAATTATTGAAAATTAACTCCTCAGAAGTTAGACTTACTTAGCTTATAGGAGATGTATTGTTTATAGTATCATTATTGTACAAATAAATAAATGTAAAGTTAAAAGTTATCATATATGTGGTAATCACTTTCGTGATATCACAACTACTCAAACTCGCTTTACTAAATCTACGCTGAAACCGGGACTTGAACCACCGACCTCCACGGGTCACAAGTCCGTCGCCTTATCGATCAAGCTACTGAGGTCGGTAATAAAAGTATTCAATTCAATTCAAATTCAACTTACGGCATCTGCGTAAAGTAGGGCTGTATGCGTCCGCCGTTGTGGATGCAATTGAGAACACACCACGGGTTGTACAGCTCCCTCCCCCCCATGTTGTACCCGCTGTACCACTTCTTCAGGTCTCGCTTGCTCACCGGTGCCACACCGGTCGTGTTGGTGAGCAGTCGATCCACCTCTTCGTCGGTGAACCCGAGCAGCGTGTTGTACGAGGGATCGTTCACCGAGTACGGCATGTAGTATTCGGGCAGGATGCCGGTGGTCTGTTTGATGTGCATGCTTCCGAATATGATGCCTGGGAAATAAATCGAGTCATGGTCAGAAGCGGACGGTGAGAAAATGTTTTGGGGCTGCTGCCACATAAACCAGACTAAAATGGCATTAGAGTCGTTATTTCAGTATCTAAAGAGCTTTCGTTTGTTTACCATGCCAATCATAATGATTATGCATTAATTATTCTAGAAATGTGTGATAATTTTCATTGTGTACGAGCTATTACTTGTGAAATTCCTCTCGTTTTCTTTTGTGTCTGGGGGTGCTGCAGTTCCGCAGCTCCTTAGCACCGGCCGCCCCTGGTCATGGTAATAAAATTAAAAGTAGCTTTTGAATCTCGTCGTCATTTAACTTTTCAATTTAATTTGCATTTGAAAATTTCAGACCAGTGGTTCCTAATCCGGGGACGAACGTCCCCAGGGAAGCAATTTCAAATTTAAGATATGGGTGGGTGCGATTAGCATTCAGAGTACGAAAATCAGCCATTCAAAAAGAACATTGTAGCGTTTTGAAAATCGATCAATTTTATTAAAATGTGTAATTTCAAAGATATTTTGCGATATGACACTTTAAAAAAATCGCCAAAGGCCAGTTCTCCAAAGTCTTCAAATGATATGTTGGTTTGATTTTCTGATATTATTCACCATGACATATAGAAAAGTATTCTGTGGCGCATTCTAGGACCTTTATGCTTTATTTTGGGTTTCCAAAAAAGTTTTCTTGTCTGCTCTCAAATGGTCTGTAGATACTTTCAAAAATGTTTTTTTCCGATAGGTTTTTGAGAATATTTCTTTACATATTACTTTGAAGTAAGTTTCCTTACACACTCTCAAATAATTTTAAGGGGGCGATCATTGAATTTTTTTTAACCACTGTTTTAGACCTTGGACAAAACAGTTCTTCTATATTTTGGCTCGAGTGAGAGGACACATTCAGTATCAGTATAAACAGAAAAGTGAGAAGTTGTACTAGATGTACATGAAAATCAGAACTTACCTTTCTAACATACCAATCAGAACATTATAGTGGGTAATTTTCTCAATCAAATAATGTCCTAGAAATCACAAATTTCTGTCATCAATTTCTTCTTAAACTCGGATTTTTGTACTACTGAAAAGCCAAAGGCATTATCACCACCCTTGATCAAACTTTGTTTATCTTTAATTAATTATACTTTTTGACTGCACCTGTATATAAAAAATTGTATTGATCAAGATTGTTTGATCTAAATTGTTGAATAAATTGTCCACAAACCTTGATGTACATTAGGATCCTCTCCCAGCTTGGTGATGAATTCCTTCGTCATGGAGTGAATCTTCTCCAACCCCTCCGTGTCAAAGTAGTTGTTCTTCATGAACTGCAGCACAGGGTAGTCCTCGTCATCTATGAAGAACACCACTCGCTTTTTGAATATCTTGTGAACCATTTTGGTGAGGAACCCGATGCCTGATGGGAGAGAAAGCGAAGTGGTTTTATACTTTATTTTTTATTTAAAAAAAAACAATAAATAATAAATTAATAATAATAAAATAAAAAAAATTAAAAAAAACTTAAAAATATACCTATACAAAAAAATATAGAACATTATTAATTTTTATTTACAATTGTTTTGTAATTGTTAATTTACAAAGTCTGGCTGGGGGAGTAGACCAGCATTGGCTTGGTTATGGGGGCCCTTGTCAATTATTAGCCTCCTTGGAAAGACAGTGCTAGAAGTGCTGAGTCATTCCTCCACTGTCTGGCTACCATCGTCCACGATGACGCCACCCTATGATGATGATGAATTGTTTTGTAATTCGGGGCCAAGTTAATGCCTCTGCCACTTAACCTTTGGCTTTATATTACAATAAAAAGCCAAAGGTACGGAAAAGGGTTCGTTAATAGAGGTTTTACTTCATATTTATTTATTTAGAAACTCCTTATAAGTAGGTAGAACATACAGACAAATATTGGTACATATTAAATATAAAAAGTGACAATATTAATAATATAAACAAAAAAAAAATAAACAAAATATATACATATGTCCTAACAAAGGGCGGGGTTATTGTCTATGGCAATCTCTTCCACCAACCCTTTGAACATATTATGAACAAAACCCTAACAAGGAAAACAAGGTCCAGTCACCTGTCTTGATGAACTGACTGTCCGGCATGCTCATCTTTATAACAAAACCCTAACAAGGAAAACAAAATCCAGTCACCTGTCTTGATGAATTGACTGTCTGGCATGCTCATCTTTATAACAAAACCCTAACAAGGAAAACAAGGTCCAGTCACCTGTCTTAATGAATTGACTGTCTGGCATGCTCACCTGTCTTGATGAATTGACTGTCTGGCATGCTCACCTGTCTTGATGAATTGACTGTCTGGCATGCTCATCTTTATAACAAAACCCTAACAAGGAAAACAAAATCCAGTCACCTGTCTTGATGAATTGACTGTCTGGCATGCTCATCTTTATAACAAAACCCTAACAAGGAAAACAAAATCCAGTCACCTGTCTTGATGAATTGACTGTCTGGCATGCTCATCTTTATAACAAAACCCTAACAAGGAAAACAAGGTCCAGTCACCTGTCTTGATGAATTGACTGTCTGGCATGCTCACCTGTCTTGATGGATTTGGACTTTGAACTGTCTGGCATGCTCACCTGTCTTGATGAATTGACTGTCTGGCATGCTCACCTGTCTTGATGAATTGACTGTCTGGCATGCTCACCTGTCTTGATGAATTGACTGTCTGGCATGCTCACCTGTCTTGATGAATTGACTGTCTGGCATGCTCACCTGTCTTGATGAATTGACTGTCTCGCATGCTCACCTGTCTTGATGAATTGACTGTCTGGCATGCTCACCTGTCTTGATGAACTGACTGTCTGGCATGCTCACCTGTCTTGATGAATTGACTGTCTGGCATGCTCACCTGTCTTGATGAATTGACTGTCTGGCATGCTCACCTGTCTTGATGAACTGACTGTCTGGCATGCTCACCTGTCTTGATGAACTGACTGTCTGGCATGCTCACCTGTCTTGATGAACTGACTGTCTGGCATGCTCACCTGTCTTGATGAATTGACTGTCTGGCATGCTCACCTGTCTTGATGAATTGACTGTCTGGCATGCTCACCTGTCTTGATGAACTGACTGTCTGGCATGCTCATCTTCAAGTATATGAACAAAACCCTAACAAGGAAAACAAGGTCCAGTCACCTGTCTTGATGAATTGACTGTCCGGCATGCTCATCTTCAAGTATATGAACAAAACCCTAACAAGGAAAACAAGGTCCAGTCACCTGTCTTGATGAATTGACTGTCTGGCATGCTCATCTTCAAGTATATGAACAAAACCCTAACAAGGAAAACAAGGTCCAGTCACCTGTCTTGATGAATTGACTGTCTGGCATGCTCACCTGTCTTGATGAACTGACTGTCCGGCATGCTCACCTGTCTTGATGAACTGACTGTCCGGCATGCTCACCTGTCTTGATGAACTGACTGTCCGGCATGCTCACCTGTCTTGATGAACTGACTGTCTGGCATGCTCACCTGTCTTGATGAATTGACTGTCTGGCATGGCATGCTCACCTGTCTTGATGAATTGACTGTCTGGCATGCTCACCTGTCTTGATAAACTGACTGTCTGGCATGCTCACCTGTCTTGATGAATTGACTGTCTGGCATGCTCACCTGTCTTGATGAATTGACTGTCTGGCATGCTCACCTGTCGTGATGAATTGACTGTCTAGCATGCTCACCTGTCTAGATGAATTGACTGTCTGGCATGCTCACCTGTCTTGATGAATTGGCTGTCTGGCATGCTCACCTGTCTTGATGAACTGACTGTCCGGCATGCTCACCTGTCTTAATGAATTGACTGTCTGGCATGCTCACCTGTCTTGATGAATTGACTGTCTCGCATGCTCACCTGTCTTGATGAATTGACTGTCTCGCATGCTCACCTGTCTTGATGAATTGACTGTCTGGCATGCTCACCTGTCTTGATGAATTGACTGTCTGGCATGCTCACCTGTCTTGATGAATTGACTGTCTGGCATGCTCACCTGTCTTGATGAATTGACTGTCTGGCATGCTCACCTGTCGTGATGAAGACTGTCTAGCATGCTCACCTGTCTTGATGAATTGACTGTCTCGCATGCTCACCTGTCTTGATGAATTGACTGTCTGGCATGCTCACCTGTCTTGATGAATTGACTGTCCGGCATGCTCACCTGTCTTGATGAATTGACTGTCCGGCATGCTCATCTTCAGATACTCAATGTACATTTTCTTGTTGGCGTATCCGATCCTTCTCTTGAGCAGCCAGGCGAACCGCTTGAACTGCAGATAGATGAGATTCTTCATGGCCAGGACGACCTGCTCGTAGCTGTCCCCTTTCAGGTTCTTGAACTTGAACACCATCACTGGATACTTGCCTGGGAATTTTTTAGTAGTGTTTTTTTACATACATCTACACTGATATATCCTTTAGGGAGGATATATCAGCAATAACTTCAACACCATCACTGGATACTTGCCTGGAATTTTTTTTGGAAGTGTTTTTTACATACATCTACACTGATATATCTTTTGGGGAGGATATATCAGCAATAACTTGAACACCATCACTGGATACTTGCCTGGGAATTTTTTTTGTAGTGTTTTTTTTACATACATCTACACTGATATATCCTTTGGGGAGGATATATCAGCAATAACTGATGTGTATTGATATTTTTTTTATAGTATAGTAGTGCTTTATTAGACTGTCGGCTCGAGACAGGGAGTCCCATTATGCTAACAGTTTAATATAGCACCTCTTTATTTATTGTATATTTTACAGGACTTTATAAAATATTATAACTGGAAAAACATAAATTACAATTAAACTATATAATGAGTGTCGGCCTATGAACAGTGTTGTTATACCTGTCCATGGCGCGGACTATAGGGGATTTGAAGATATATGTTTCCTTTCTGTTTGATATTCGTTATGTGTTAATAAAGTTTGACTATATTGAAATACAGTAGAATTCCGCTAACTCGACATTCAATGGACAGAAGTGTCATTTGTCCCGGTAGCTCAATGGTAAAGGCGGCACTGTGTGAATCCAGAGATTCCAGAGGTCGCGGGTTCGAAACACAGCCGGGACAAGACAAGTCATCCTCCCAGTTGGGATTTTTACAACATAATAATACGTCTTGGCTTACTGCTGGAATATTGGGACTTAATAGTCCTAAACGGGCAGTATAAATAAAGCGATATTATTATTATTATTATTTCGAGTTATCGAGAGTTTCGAGTTATCGGATATCAAATAAAGAATAAAGGGCGAGGTTCGACAAGGTCCGAAGATTTATCTACAGGAATGAGACCTAGTTCTCATTCGATCACTGGAGTTAAGCGACATCCAGTGTGGTGAGGACATAGAGGACATGGATTGGTGACCGTTCTGGTTTCAAATTCATCTATAGTCATCATGGCAATCCACCTTCTGCTGCCTATTTTCGTCCGAACTTAGGCTGGGAGAGGTCAATCCGAGTAGCTTTATCGAATAAGGACCCCCTTGGTAGTCAAGTGCACTGGTAGTCAAGTGGTTAACGCGCTAGTCTGGTAATCCAGGTAGCGTAGGGATCCGTTGGTTCGAATCCCACCCAGTGCATGAATTTTTCCTCATTAATTTGAGTTTGTGACCACAATAATAAAACTCTGAGGGTTAGGTGGTAGAAAATGCTTTAAGCATTAACCTCGCCTGGTGGTTACATTCCACTAAAGAGTATTATTATTATTATTGGTTGGGTGGACTCACCCAAGTGCATCATAGCTTTGGAGTCCTGAGATATCTTGAGCGCAGGGCTGATTCTGTAGCGCATCGCCTCGATAGCTGCCAGCTTCTTCTTCTTGCGTCGAAGGCGCGGTGTACTCAGGTGGTCAAGTTCTGGCATCAAGTCCATCTTGATGCCACCTGGAAAAACAAGGACCCTTCATTTCATATAGGGTGGCGTCATCGTGATCGATGGTAGCCAGACAGTGGAGGAATGACTCAGCAGTTCTTTCTACCACTGTCTACAAGGAGGCTAATATTTGACAAGGGTCCCCAGAACTAAGCCAATGCTGGTCTACTCCCTGTTTATAGTCCCCCAGCCAGACTACTGACTACTACCCTTCATTTACTGTTGGAAAAAAAAATATACATACATTCCATTTAAAATTCGGGAGACACGGATATGTACCGTCCTGAAAACGCATTTAGAGGCGTTGGGGGAAGTTTCAGATATTTTCCCTAAAAACTGCAGACTTGATATTTTTTTTTTTTTTTTTTTTTTTTTTTCGTGGTCTTAGCTTACGCCGTTCTCAAGATAGCGGATGGGTGATTTCGATTACCCTAGTACACATTTATGCTTTCTTTTCAGGTGCAGTTTGTACTAGTTTTTAAATTTGTTCTTTGTACCTCCTTGCTTTTATTAATTTTAAGGGTTGGGTGGAAAAGATTGCCATAGGCAATAACCCCACCCTTTAGTTAGGACATATGTTTATATATATTTTTCTATTTTTTCCCCTTGTTATTGGTTATACTGTTTCCATTTTTTAATTGTTATAATAATTATTTGTACTGAACATATGTTTGTTTATATCTAATAAAGTTTTTAATAATAATAATAATAATAATATCTTCTTGATAATAATTCCATTGTTCGAAGTTTCCTAAATGACATTTAAATGAAGATACTGACTTTGGTACCCACCTGCCAGTGTCTTCCAAAACCAGCAGGTAGAAGGAGAGGATATCAGCTGAGAACCCCTGCCATAATAATAATAATATCCCACATTAGCTTATGTTACTATTGGGTTCGGCATTGTTCAATCTCACGGTCGAAGTTGGTTGGGTGGAGAGCATACCTTGTAAAAAAATAAACACTGCTCACCTCTGAACAGTTTCTTGTTCATCTTCTCATTCTCGAACAAGTGGTTCCCATAGTCATCCAACTCGAGCTCGAAGAACCTCTTCAACATGTCGATGGTCATAGATCGGCCCCACTTCCTCGGTCGCGTGAAGTGAAGTATCTTCTCGTCGCACAGGATATCTGTGATCAGCTCGGTCTTATCCACGAACGTGTCGCTTTTGGTGACCAAGTCGTAGAAACTGCGAGTTCCTGACGAAAAAACAAGAGGGGTATTTTTCTTTTGGATGAAAATAATTTCCTTTTTTTTTAAAAAAAAAAAAAAAAAAAAAAAGATGAGTGTTTCACAACCTTTTTTATTTCGTAGCCATGAAACAGGAGCTACTGTAGACGCTTGTGGTCTGTGTTGTAGCCTGCCCATCCCGTAGTATGCCACCCCTCTGATGGGCGAGAAGTGACACAATACTTCCCAATTGGGTGCTGGATCAACACGAGCGCACCGGAAGGTATCCCTTACAAACAATTGTAACCAAATTAAGAATACAATTTTTTGTCGGCACGGGGAATCGAACCCGGGACCTTCCGCATGTCAAGCGAGTGCTTAACCACTGAGCTAATCGCGCCCTTAAATTTCAAGGTCAACTTCACCACATTCGTGAAAAAAAATTCGTTTCGGTACTTTTAAAGATAAACAATGGACTTAACCTATAAAAGAACTGGAAGCAAGAATTTTCTACTTCTATTTTGGTTAACCAAACTGGAAGAAAGAAGAGGAAAAAGTTCCTCTTCCAATACAAAAATGACTTGCTTCCAGTTTAGTTCATTTTATTCCAGTTTGGTTAACTTTGGTTAGAAAGAAAAATACGGCTAAAGTCTCTAGGGAATGTTGAAAAGAATCACAGGCATTATAAGATTATCACTGTCCTAGAATTGAGCTTGAGTGAAAACTAATGGAAAATATCCTAGACACAACCTTCAAAATCTTTGTTAAAAATCTTGAAAGATCCACAAACAATACCCTCATGCTAAGGAGTGTTTGATTGATATGAGGCATATTGCAAACCCAGTAAAACCCATCGTTTTTACTCCACAAATTTGACATAGTTTTATTTACAGAAACCATACGCACTATTTCAACAAAACCTGATCAAGCCATTAAGACCTGGTGGTCTTAATGGCTACTGTAGTTATAAGTTCATCTAATAAGGTACTATTTTGACTTACCTAATAATGTTCTAGTTTCATTTCTACCGGTGTGGTAGCTCAATTTTAAATTTCCTAACTTTCCTTGGCCTTGTTGTTAAATGAAGTTCTCTTTCCTTTTCAATCCGATCATGTTCTTCTGAACTGTGTTTCGCTTTACCATGCTCTTCTGAACTGTGTTTTGCTTTACCACGTTCTTCTGAACTGTGTTTTGCTTTACCATGTTCTTCTGAACTGTGTTTTGCTTTACCATGTTCTTCTGAACTGTGTTTTGCTTTACCATGTTCTTCTGAACTGTGTTTTGCTTTACCATGTTCTTCTGAACTGTGTTTTGCTTTACCATATTCTTCTAAACTGTGTTTTGCCTTACCATGTTCTTCTGAACTGTGTTTTGCTTTGCCATGTTCTTCTGAACTAAGTTTACTTTCTGATGACTTGTTGATTTTCGATTTTATTTTTCCCTGTTGTTTTTTAACATTGGTTTTTACTTTTTCAGACTTCTTTTTATGCTTTGCTTTTGAACGTTCTGATGAGTCGGACTCTGATTTGTATTTGAAAGATTTCTTCGGTTTTCTGTTCTTCTCTACAGTTGAGTCTTCTTCGGTCTCATATTCATCCCTCTCGTGTTTTGATATGAGTTTTTTGAACGCTTTTCCGGGTGGTTTCACTTTAGAAGACTTTTCCGAAACTTCACTCTTCTCATCGGAGTAGTCCTCTAGGTACTGCGACCAGTCGGGTGGCTTTCCTGTCACCCCCAGGGGTAACTCTGGGGATTCCTCGGAGCTTTCTCCGTACTCGGCAGACGGAATCTCGTACTTTGACTGATCCTCAAACGACTTGTCCGGCAGTATTTCCGACGAGGACGATTTTTCAGTCGCTTTTCTTTTGTTTTTCAACTTCACAGCTTCTGTTCTTGCGCCTTTATTTGGTTTTCCACTTTTGTCGTTATCTTTTTTCACACGAGTTCTGTCTTTCTTTTCTCGTTTGAATTTTTTGTCTCGGTCTCTTTTCTGTTTTCCTGACTCGTCTTGTTTTCCCGACTCCTCTGAGTCGTTTTCCTGAGTCGACTCCTTTGAGTCGTTCGATTCCCGACTTGATTTTCTTTTCTCCCGATGTTTGGGTTCTGCATTTTCTTTTTCCAACGCTGTTGGATGAGGTGTCAGTGCACTTTTCAAGACTTTTGCTTTTTCGCGAGCAGCTTCTTTTTTTATCTTCTCATATTTCGCGCCTCCCTTCTTCTTTTTCCTTTTTGGTCTGACCGATTTCTTCACGCTTTTTGATGTATCTGATTCGTCCGCTTTTGCTATGAGCTTCTTGAACTTGATAGCTTTTTGGAACTTACTCTCGTCGCTTACCATTTCCTGAAATGGTTTAATTTCGGGTTCTGAAACTTTTGCTTTACTTTCATCTCTTTTCTCTTTGACATGATTTTCTTTCTTGGAAGTTACAGTGGCAGATTCTTGTGAGGAGACTTTTTCGGAGGACTCTGAAAAAAAGAAAATATTTTATTAATTTGCCACGCTAATGGTCTAATATTGTAGGATCTATCTTTGATCATTTACATTATTTTATTTTAGTTGTTCCAATTTCATTATGAAGATGTTATACTATATTTTGATTTGTATTGATAAAAACACCTAAATAGAAATATCAGGGTATAAAACACCTAAATATAGGGGATAAAAGGGCCAAGCTGTACCTATACCAGCGACTTTCCCTCGAAATACAGAGAGGGAACAGTGCAAGTTATACATAGAGGGAACTTTTCCTCCATCTAGTTCCCTCGGTGAAGTCTTTCACCTATAATGAAATATAAGTGAATTCGTCCTAAATAGAATGTATTGTGTATTCTCAGATTTACTTTGATTGATTCAGAAAACAATATTCGTGAATTTTTAAGGTAGTAAAATATAAAAAATACACTGCCAATTATGGACACAATACTTCCTCAGGTTCACATGGTACACACGTGGCAATTTTGAGATTTTCTACTAATTCAATTGCATCTCCAAAACCGCTTGAATTATAATTAATTAAAAAATAAATATAAATGCACTCTGCAAAACGCTAGTACGCACATACAGGGTGCGGCGCGGTAAGGTCCCATTTTGAATCGCCCAGTGTGAAGCCGCACTTCTAATTAGACAAATTCGAACAAAGTTAGAAGATGTACAAACTACTAATTTTTTCGATTCAATTTAGCTCAGTTGTCAAAATGATTTTATCAAAGCAACAGAAAGCTTATTGCGTGGAGAGTTGTTTTTTCGAAAAATAAGTGTATCGTAGCAGTGCAGCGGAAGTTTGACATTGCACACCAAACTGTAACTCGATCTGCATGGAGGGGGTTTTCATGAAGTTCCCTAGGGTTGTTGTCACTCCAATAACGCATATTTTGTTTATTAACACAGCCTGAAATGTGAAAATGGGCTTCATCACTGAAGAAAACTATCGCATCTGGAAGTAAGGAGTCAATCAGGGTTTCACATGCATTTTGTCGTTGAATAAAGTCTCGCTTGAACAATTCTTCCACCACTACCACAAAATGGTAGTGGTGGAGGAATTGTTCAAGCGAGACTTTATTCAACGACAAAATGCATGTGAAACCCTGATTGACTCCTTACTTCCAGATGCGATAGTTTTCTTCAGTGATGAAGCCCATTTTCACATTTCAGGCTGTGTTAATAAACAAAATATGCGTTATTGGAGTGACAACAACCCTAGGGAACTTCATGAAAACCCCCTCCATGCAGATCGAGTTACAGTTTGGTGTGCAATGTCAAACTTCCGCTGCACTGCTACGATACACTTATTTTTCGAAAAACAACTCTCCACGCAATAAGCTTTCTGTTGCTTTGATAAAATCATTTTGACAACTGAGCTAAATTGAATCGAAAAAATTAGTAGTTTGTGCATCTTCTAACTTTGTTCGAATTTGTCTAATTAGAAGTGCGGCTTCACACTGGGCGATTCAAAATGGGACATTACCGCGCCGCACCCTGTACATACAAAATTTTATCAAAATCAAATCGGGTGTACCATTGTACCATTCAAGAGTTATAAGCGTTTAAATAAAAAGTTAGTGGTCAGGCGCATAGTCTCTATCACCGCTAGTGCGACGTTGATGGATTTAAAATGGGTCCATCTACAGAATGTCTCCTATATGTTTACAAAATTTCGTTGAAATCCGTTCTGCAGTTTCTGAGATTTGCGCGTAAAAAGGAATGTTTTTTCACGACAGACAGACCGACGTTTTTCTTTCTTTTTTTACAAAAACGAACACAGTCGTATAGTAGTGCTTTATTTAGACTATCGCGGTCGACTCGAGACAGGAAGTTCCATTACGCTAATATTAGAATATTAGTTTCTAATAAAAGAAATTTCTAATATTAGAAATTTATCGGAAGTAATAAAGCTAGCTACTTACTTTCTAGTGTTTTGGATTCTTGTGAGGAAGACTTGAACTCAGTAAGCGCTGGACAACATAAGCACAGGACTAGGAACAATTTGATGCCATAGCTTTCCATTGAAAGTTTTTCTTGTGGACTTAATAGATACTTCTCGCCATTCTAAATTCAGCTGAAGTGATTTGAAATGTCATTAGAGAGTTGGGTTGTAGAAAGGGATTTGAGCATTAAACTTGCCTGGTGATAATTATTATATTACTTCCCACTAGAGTAGTATTATTATTATTATTATAGAGGTGGGATACAAAAATACTATATTCAGTTTTAAAAGAAAAGATTCGATAAAAAAAAACTTAGTATTACTCTCGTCTTTTAGCTCTTTGTATTTGGAAATTAAGTGTCTTTCTTCGCTCAAAATTTTATTAAAAATATTAATATTTTTTACTTATTACGATAAAAAAGGTATGGATTATTATTTATTTTCTTAATTAAAGCTCCTAAGCAGAAAATAAAATTAGAAAGCGTATACAAACCAAGCTCTCTTTGTGCGCTATACGCAGTGACTGACAGAGGTGGCAGAACAAACCACGTTGTCTTCTTATCAGGAGAATCATAGGACAACGTGTATTGAGAAGTACTTGCACTTGACTGTGACCATCATAAACACGGGTTCGATCCCTTATCCTGGGGAAACTTTGGTAATATTACCCCTAATAAAGAGATTTAGTAAACCTCGCCTGGTGGTTACCTTCCACTAAAGAGTGTTATTATTATGCGTTGACACTATATCTGCCAGCTTCAGAGGTTAATGTGGTACGACTCCCAGCGAATGGAGAGTAAAACCCCCGTCCTGACAATCTATCTCAAACAGGACGTAAAACCAAATAGAATCTACTATTCATAAGAGATCTAATTAGGTCGCAGTGTTAATTGTTAGGGTTTCACTGAAAACCCTGCAACCAGTTCAGATAATAATAATAAAAGAGATCTACCGACCTCAGTAGCTTGATCGATAAAGCGGCGGACTTATAATCTCTAGGTCTGTGGTTCAAGTTGCGGTTTTAGCGTAGATTTAGTAAAGCGAGTTGGAGTAGTTGCTCCGATTTCACTTTTTTCATTTTTTTTTTTTTTTTTTTTTTTTATTGTTATTTGATATCATTTATTTTTATCTTTTTGTAATAATAATAATAAATAAATGTGTTTCTTTGTGTTATTATATCACAATTTTTAGTGGGTAGCGCAGAATTATAGGACTTTTCGATATCTTTTAATAACCTAATACACTTATTTTTGTCTATAATTCCGCCACTGGTCGCCGCTAACATTAAAGCAGATACTCATTTTTCCTCACGAGGTATGAGTGGACCCCGAACACCCAAGTACAGAGCAGAAAAAACTGCCCCGCTGGGGATTGAACACAGGTCACCGTGCGTGCAATGCCTAGCGCGCTAACTCACTCTGCCACGGTGACTACTATTTATTTGGGGTGAGTGGGTTGTAATTAACACAAATAATGATTCTTTTTTTAAAAAATCCTCATCCCTCGTATCCCCACCTTGTGTCCCCAGTCCCTGTCAGAGCAGGAGCCGGAGCTGGTCCAGCAGATAGCCACGCAGGGCGCCACCCTGGCCAAGGTGAATGTGGATGAGAAGCAGAGAGCCGCCTACGAGGCCAATGTGGCGGCTCTGGGCGCCGCCATGGCGGAGAGTGGCCGCCAGGTAATTTATAACTTATCTTTCTTCTTCTTCTTCTTCTTCTTTTACTCTGTCTTATCCCGCTCAAGCAGGGTCGACGTTGTTCAACCTCATGGTTGAGGTTGATTGGTTTTGGCACATTTTTTTACGGCTGGATGCCCTTCCTAACGCCAACGATTCTATTTGATTTAACGTCCTGGATTAGGACGGGGGTTTTTACCCTCCATTCGCTGGGAATCGTACCAGCTACCCACATTAACCTCACCCTTATCTTATCTTTCTATCTACCTTTTTCTATCAAGGGTTGGGTGGAATAGATTGCCATAGGCAATAACCCCGCCCTATAGTTAGGACATATATTATGTTTTCAAATATTTTCTATTCTTCATCATTTTTATTGTATGGGTCATTTTCATTTATCTTGGGCATATCAAGTCCGCAACCTTCCTCCTTTAATAAATGTGAAAATAATAGGGATATATGACTAAAATCTATTTGATGACATAGGAAACAATTTTTTTTATAAATTACAATAATAAATTGTCTTTCAAACTAATGTGGAGACTCAAAATTGCCAGTTATGTAAGTAACGTTCATGATATTTTAGGTGTCCCTTAGTCTAAGATTTTACTGTGTCTGATAGAAAAAAATGCATTTCTCCCCATTATTTTCACCAAAATCCAATATTAATGAGAAAAATACAGTTTATTTAGGATGTGACGATTAGTTTTCATAAAAATAATAATGTTCACCTCATTCTACAGACGTGTAAAGTTGTGTCCCTACGAAGAAAAAAAAATCTCCGTCATGAATGTTACCCCCAAAAAAATGTAAACCATTTTGAAAAACCCTTTGAATGAGAAGCTAGCAGCTGCCGCCATTTTGCTTCTTACAGATGACATTGTTTTTATTTTGAAATTTCCTGTCAGTTGGATGTTGGATGCAGTACAGTGAGGGACAATGGTGGGTCTAATTTTTTTTGTCAAGAACGTTACGCGGTTTTTAAAATAAATTGTAATGATTCTTTAATATATAATGTATTTCTTTAATTCATCTGCATGTCCTCTTTCCAATCAAATATTTTTTTTTGTAAAGTGAATATTCTTTTATTGAGAAAAGATTGTTTTAGTGGCGTGTTACTCATGAACGTTACCGTCATGAACGTTACCCGTGGTCGTGAAAATTACCTAGTACGTTAAGTTTTTGTAATTTTGTGTGAAGAGGTAGCTGCTAGAAATATTCTAAATGAAAGCTTTTGCTCAAAGGTATTTGTCTTAGTCTTCTGAGCCTAAAAAATTGTTAAAAATTGTTTAGGAAAAAGGTAACGTTCATGACTTGAAAAAATCCAATTGCCCAAGATAAATGAAAATGACCCGTATATATTGTTTTTTTTTTTTCATTTTTTCACTGTTAAAATTATTATTTATATGTACATAATGTCCTTTTGTATCTAATAAAGAATTGTATAATAATAATACCTTATCGCCATCCTTCTTAAGGGCGCCAATGATTTGTGTTACTGTCTATTTTTTTTTTAAGATGAGTGTTTCACAGACTTTTTTATTTCGTAGCCATGAAACAGGAGGTACTGTAGACGCTTGTGGTCTGTGTTGTAGCCTGTCCATCCCGTAGTATACCTCCTCTCTGATCGGCGATAAGTGACACAATACTTTCCCATTTAGGTGCTGGGTCAACACGAGCCCACCGGAAGGTATCCCTTACAAACAATTGTAACCAAATTAAGAATACAAATTTTTGTCGGCACGGGGGTTCGAACCCGGGACTTTCCGGATGGCTAGCTAGTGCTTAACCACTGAGCTATTCGTATTTTGTTCACCACTTCCCAGGTGGACGCCATGGAGGCGAAGGTGGCGGCTGTGCACGAGCAGATCATGGCGATCAGCAGCGGCAAGACCAGGGAGCTGACTGGGGAGCTGAGTGACGTCACGAGCCGTCTGGACAAGACCAAGGCTCAGATCAACAAGCTGCATGCCGGCATCAACGCGAATGATCGGGACCTCAAGAAGTCTACCGGTGAGTACTTGTGACGGAACCTAACCTAACCGGTGACTAACCTCTGACGGAACCAGGTGAGTACTTGTGACGGAACCCCACCAAACCAGACCACCGGTGACTAACCTGTGACGGAACCAGGTGAGTACTTGTGACGGAACCTAACCAAACCAGACCCCCGGTGACTAACCTGTGACGGAACCCAGCATTTGTTTGATATTTGTTTGACCAAGGAGCTGAGTGAGGAGCTGAGTGACGTCACGAGCCGTCTGGACAAGACCAAGGCTCAGATCAACAAGCTGCATGCCGGCATCAACGCCAACGATCGGGATCTCAAAAAGTCTACGGGTGAGTACTTGTGACGGAACCTAACCTAACCAGACCACCGGTGACTAACCTGTGACGGAACCAGGTGAGTACTTGTGACGGAACCTAACCTAACCAGACCACCGGTGAGTATCCTGTAACGGAACCAGGTGAGTACTTGTGACGGAACCTAACCTAACCAGACCACCGGTGATTAACCTGTGACGGAACCTACCCTAACCAGACCACCGGTGACTAACTTGTGACGGAACCTAATCTAACCAGACCACCGGTGACTAATATGTGACGGAACCTAATCTAACCAGACCACCGGTGACTAATATGTGACGGAACCCAGCATGTATGCGGGCATCAACGCGAACGATCGGGACCTCAAGAAGTCTACCGGTGAGTACTTGTGACGGAACCCCACCTAACCAGACCACCGGTGACTAATATATGTGACGGAACCTAACCTAACCAGACCAACGGTGACTAACCTGTGACGGAACCAGATGAGTACTTGTGACGGAACCAGATGAGTACTTGTGACGGAACCTAACCTAACCAGACCACCGGTGACTAACCTGTGACGGAACCTAACCTAACCAGACCACCGGTGTGAGTACTTGTGACGGAACCAACCAGACTAACCTGTGACGGAACCCAGCATTTGTTTGATATTTGTTTGACCAAGGAGCTGAGTGACGTCACGAGCCGTCTGGACAAGACCAAGGCTCAGATCAACAAGCTGCATGCCGGCATCAACGCGAACGATCGGGACCTCAAGAAGTCTACCGGTGAGTACTTGTGACCAGGCGCGGCCGGTGCTAAGGAGCTGCGGAGCTGCAGCACCCCCAGACACAAAAGAAAAAGCGAGGATTTTCTCCAGTCCTAGCTCGTATACAATGAAAATTATCACAAATTTCTAGATTAATTAATGCATAATTATTATGATATGCATGGAAAACGAACTCAAACTCTAGATACTGAAAGAGCGACTCTATAAATCTCGACAAACAAAGTCTTATTTATTCGACAGATAATAAGTAGGTCTTTATACTGCGCTGCTAGGTAATAATAATGCTATGATTTTATTTTATTTTTCTTCACATCCAGATAAAATCAACAATCTTCGCGAGGAGATCGCGGGGACAGAGGCCAAACTCGAGAGTCTCGCGGCCAAACTCACGGACCTGGAAGAAGAAATCAGCGCCAACGAGGCCAAAGCTACGGAGCTTCGTGCTGACTTGAAACAGATTCAAGGTAACTCGGTCAATGACCCCTCTCTTTAGATACTCGGTCAATGACCCCGCCCTTTAGATAAGACCATGCAAATCTGCGGAGCTTTGCGCTGACTTGAAACAGATTCAAGGTAACTCGGTCAATGACCCCGCCCTTTAGAGAGGACCATGCAAAGCTGCGGAGCTTTGTGCTGACTTGAAACAGATTCAAGGTAACTCGGTCAATGACCCCGCCCTTTAGATAGGACCATGCAAAGCTGTGGAGCTTTATGCTGACTTGAAACAAATTCAAGGTAACTCGGTCAATGACCTCGCTCTTTAGATAGGATCATGCAAAGCTGCGGAGCTTTGTGCTGACTTGAAACAGATTCAAGGTAACTCGGTCAATGACCCCGCCCTTTAGATAGGACCATGTACCATGCAAAGCTGCGATGCTTTGTGCTGACTTGAAACAGATTCAAGGTAACTCGGTCAATGACCCCGCTCTTTAGATAGAACCATGCAAAGCTGCGGAGCTTTGTGCTGACTTGAAACAGATTCAAGGTAACTCGGTCAATGACCCCGCCCTTTAGATAGGACCATGCAAAGCTGCGGAGCTTTGTGCTGACTTGAAACAGATTCAAGGTAACTCGGTCAATGACCCCGCTCTTTAGATAGAACCATGCAAAGCTGCGGAGCTTTGTGCTGACTTGAAACAGATTCAAGGTAACTCGGTCAATGACCCCGCCCTTTAGATAGGACCATGCAAAGCTGCGGAGCTTTGTGCTGACTTGAAACAGATTCAAGGTAACTCGGTCAATGACCCCGCTCTTTAGATAGAACCATGCAAAGCTGCGGAGCTTTGTGCTGACTTGAAACAGATTCAAGTTAACTCGGTCAATGACCCCGCCCTTTAGATAGGACCATGCAAAGCTGCGGAGCATTGTGCTGACTTGAAACAAATTCAAGGTAACTCGGTCAATGACCCCGCTCTTTAGATAGGACCATGCATGGGTAGTCGAGTGGTTAAGGCGCTAGTCTAGTAATCCAGGTAGCGTAGGGATCCGTTACGTTGAATCCCACCCAATGCATGAAACTTTCCTCTTTTTTTCGAGTATATGACCACATAATAATTAGACTCTGAGGGTTAGGTGGTAGAAAATGCTTTGAGCATTATCCTCGCCTGGTGGTTACCTTCCACTACAGAGTATTATTATTATTAGATAACAATATATGGTAGTTGTCAGTGAGATGTTTTCTTCTTCTTCTTTTGTGCTAAGTTTGTTGAGCTGTATTGAGCAGTGTAGCTAGAATTTCTCTAATGTCATACAGAGATACTGAAGTCGAAAAGAAAAAGACATGTCAAGTGTTGGCCACTCTTCAACTATTCCAACTGTCCTCACGAGGATAGGGTAGGCCCCGGCATGCAAATTTTAGAGACGAAAAATTCTGACCCCGGCCGGATTTGAACCCGTGTTATCTGGAGTGTCCGTCGAGCAAGCTACCACTAGACCAAGGTGACTACTGGATAGTATAATAATAATAATATCACTTTATTTATATTGCCCGATAAGGACTATTAAAGTCCCATTATTCCAGCAGTAAGCCCAATACATATTATTATGTGGTAAAAAATCCCAAATGGGAGGATAACTCGTCATGTCCCGGCTGGGTTTCGAACCCATGACCTCTGGAACCTGTGGATTCACAGAGTGCCGCCTTTACCACTGAGCTACCTTTACCACTGAGCTACTTGCAGGATAAACAGAGTGCTATCTATCTATTTATGTTATTATGTCATTTTTTTTTTTTTTTTTTTTTTTCTAATTTTTTTTTTTATTAATAATAATTTTAGTTGGTGTAATATGTTGTGTATGTGTTCTATTCCAGGGCAGTACGCGGAGCTCAAGAAAGCTTACGACGGGAACAACGAGGAGCTAGAGAAGGTCCAGGGGAGCATCAAGACCAAAACCAAGGAGCTGACTGAGGCCAGGAAGGAAATGGAGGCCGTGCAGGCCATAGTTAACAAACTGGAGAAGAGGGTAGTGCAGTATAATAATAATAATTCCGTGTCCGTGAGATAGGTATTGATACCTAAATCGAACTCAGGATCTCTGGACTACGGGCAGTAGTCACAAACGTTACGCTACGGAGGCTGGCGGTAATACAGTCAATCCTAGATATAAGAGAATGATTTGTATGGTTTTATTTGTGGTGAAGCACAAGGCCTCTTCACAATTTTAGAATTCACAATACTCGTATAAGAGAATGAGAAAGGAAAAAGAAGAAGAAAAATGGGGGGAAAAATTATGTGGCACTGCAAAATAATAGAATGTAGTATTTTTTTTATTAATTTACTAGCCGTTTGCCCGTGCTTTGCAACGGGACTAAATTTCAAATTTACTAAGGCATGGCCGTACTGCTGGACAGCAATGCCTTTTTGAACTTTTTATAATTTTTCTGGACAAAGTGATAATGGTTTTGGGGGGGTCTATTCTGAGACATTTTTCGCTATCTCTAACCGTTTTGGCTAAACAACTCCGAACAAACAAACATAGGTAGGTAGTCCTTTTTTCTGTTTTATACATAGAGATTATGTAATATTAGAATTATGTTTAACTAACCTGCATCCCAACCTCTATTCTAAACTCTTATTGAAAAATACAGTTATATTTTTATTCTATTCTATTCTACATATATTACTGTATTCAGTATATATTTTTCAATGCCAATACTTTCCCCTTCAGTCCTAATGCCTCTCTTCTTCCTCTTCAGTTGAGCAACTTCACTCTGTATTCCCCTTCAGTCCTAATTCCTCTTCTTCCTCTCCAGTTGAGCAACTTCACTCTGTATTCCCCTTCAGTCCTAATGCCTCTCTTCTTCCTCTTCAGTTGAGCAACTTCACTCTGTATTCCTCTTCAGTCCTAATGCCTCTCTTCTTCCTCTTCAGTTGAGCAACTTCACTCTGTATTCCTCTTCAGTCCTAATGCCTCTCTTCTTCCTCTTCAGTTGAGCAACTTCACTCTGTATTCCCCTTCAGTCCTAATTTCTGTTTTCTCCCTCTTCAGTTGAGCAACTTCACTCTGTATTCACATGACAAGTTATCCTCCCATTTGGGATTTTTACCACATAATAATATGTCTTGAGCTTACTGCTGGAATAATGGGACTTAATAGTCTTAATCGGGCAGTATAAATAAGGCGATATTATTATTATTCCCCTTCAGTCCTAATGCCTCTCTTCTTGCTCTCCAGTTGAGCAACTTCACCCTGCACGAGCTCCTAGTGATCACTCTGGTGGACGGATTCATAGAGCTGAAGACCAGCGAGCACGAACCTCTGCGCAGCTACTCACCCGAGGAACTGGCCACCAGGAGTGAAGAGGCTCTGAGGAAGGAGCTCGAGTCTATCAAGGCCCAGTTCCCTGAAGAGGTTCCCAACCTGAGTGTGGTGCAGGACTACAAGAAGAAGGTAATAGAGAATAGTAATAATAATACATCAAGGCCCAGTTCCCTGAAGAGGTTCCCAACCTGAGTGTGGTGCAGGACTACAAGAAGAAGGTAATAGAGAATAGTAATAATAATACATCAAGGCCCAGTTCCCTGAAGAGGTTCCCAACCTGAGTGTGGTGCAGGACTACAAGAAGAAGGTAATAGAGAATAATAATAATAATAATACATCAAGGCTCAGTTCCCTGAAGAGGTTCCCAACCTGAGTGTGGTGCAGGACTACAAGAAGAAGGTAATAGAGAATAATAATAATAATAATACATCAAGGCTCAGTTCCCTGAAGAGGTTCCCAACCTGAGTGTGGTGCAGGACTACAAGAAGAAGGTAATAGAGAATAATAATAATAATAATACATCAAGGCCCAGTTCCCTGAAGAGGTTCCCAACCTGAGTGTGGTGCAGGACTACAAGAAGAAGGTAATAGAGAATAATAATAACACTCTTTGTTGTTGTAGCCAGCTTAGCCACAGCTGGAGGGTTGAGTGATGGTCCCCAGCCAACT